>JAOEHI010031036.1:0-24500 GCA_025447815.1 Percopsis transmontana | reverse complement strand
ATAGATAGATAGATAGATAGATAGATAGATAGATAGATAGATAGATAGATAGATAGATAGATAGATAGATAGATAGGTATTCTATTGATCCCTTGAGAGAAATTACAGTGCGAGAAGCAACCAAATATGTAAGTAAGCCAAGCATCCAGAAACCATAAACAGAATTTGTCACAATCAGCTCTTGACACAATCAAGAGTTTTAAACCAACTATACCTTTAGGGCCTTCGGGACCCTGGGGGCCTTCTGGGCCCTGAGCTCCAGGAGGGCCTGACTGACCCGGGTAACCTAGAGTGAACATTTAAAACAAAATAACAATATTATTAAAAATAATAATACATTTTTACAGAGTTAGAGATTTAACAAATGAAATGGATAATTTGTTTACCTACCAACACCTGGATCCCCTGGACTTCCAGGTAGACCTGGCTGACCTGGTTCACCTATGGAAGAAGAAATGATTTAATATAAGACATTTTGGCCAGAAAATGAACACAGATGAAAACCCACTACTCCTATATTTAATAAACCAAGAGAAGGTAGTTTGTAGTACCAGGGGATCCTTGTGGTCCTGCCGGTCCTGCCGGTCCAGGTGGTCCGGCAAAGAAGGTTTCTAAGACAAAATGGAAAATGATTATGAGTCATCATGTGGAAACATATGCTTCTTCTATATATTTACAAGGTTTCTGAGTCCAACCTGAAGTAGGAACAAAGCTGCCAGGTTCTCCCTTCTCCCCTTTGGGTCCAGGTAACCCAACACCTGTGAGATGAGTGAGATTAATTGGATGGTAATGTCTCATACTGTACACTATATTCCACATGTTAGCTGTACAACTTTACTTGAGATCTATATGAACGCATCTGTTTACCTGGCTCTCCTGGAGGACCTTCGGCTCCAGGTGGACCTTCCTTTGCCTCACCTAAACAAACAAACAAATATTTGGAAAATAATTTGATGGATGGCAAGAATTGTACCTGAGCAACTGAAGCCTCTGATTTTTACTATAAAAAGTTTTATTCAAATTGACCTTTGAACAACTTACTTTCCCTTAATGGAATTTGGTTGACAGTAAATCAAACGGCTAATGACTTAATGACGTAATTATTTTACAACAATTACCACCATCCTACCAGAAGGTCCTTGAGGACCGGGCACCCCCGCTGGCCCTGGAGCTCCTGGAGGGCCCGGTGGGCCAGGCAGTCCAGCTGTGGAGGAATTGTGTATATTATTATTATTGTATTATGTGTGAAAAATAATCAATGTGGTAATGCCAGAAGAAAACAAAAACAAAAACACTCCATTTTCTCTGTGGCCTTCCGTTCAGTTGGCTCACAGTGGCTCTCAGTGTGGCCGGTTTCATTACAATAACAGGACAAAATAGACAGTGTTACATAAGACTTCTGAACAACTGTACATGCAGACGTGCATGGCATGAGTCAACAGGCTCATCTCAATTCTGGCCTCCGTATTGGTCCTGTGCATGATTGAGCCAAGCAATGAGAGTGGAGGGGCTGACAGTTTGACAGCATATCTTTTGTAGTATAAAATATAGTCATGACATTAGACTTCAAAATCTAATCTGATGTAATATTAATAATATTAATGAAGTAGTAAAGCACTGACCACTGACTGTCCTCTGAGTGCTGCTGATGCCAGGCTCTCCAGGATTGCCCGGCTCTCCCTTCTCTCCTTTCTCCCCTTGGTCCCCCTTAGCACCTAAACAATACATAAGTTAGTCTATCTATTTATCGGATCTATTTATCTTTACCACCATCGCAAGGTAAATGCTCGCGGTAACACTGGTAAGAACAAAATCAAGGCAGGTGGGATTCATTTTGATGAATGTACTGTAAAACAACGTAGCTCTCCTCATTTCTGATGACAGAATATGTTTTACCATGTTGTCCAGGAACACCAGCAGGTCCAACGGGACCAGACAGTCCTGGGGATCCAGAAGGACCTGGGGGCCCGGAGGGTCCAGGGGATCCAGGCATACCCACGACACTGGAGCCAGCTACAAATAGTTATATAACCAATGAGCTGTAAGTCACAGGATATGGGTGGTTTCTCCTAGGTCAAAGTCTCAGCAGAATTAAACAAGAGTGAGCATGAATTTGAGATTTCATATTTACCCAATCAGAGGTCAGATCCAATTACAATCTCAGCATGCTCATTTTTTGCTTAATTCTCCAAAGTTTCTTACAGTACTTTTACTGAAACCAGTACACAGGCATGGCTGTTTTTTTTACCTGCACTGATGACTTTACCAGGTTCTCCTGGATCACCTGTCAGATAACAGATGACAGCAGGTTATATCAGGCGTTATGACATGATTTTATACAGTCTATACGCATTACATGTTGAGCTTCTATATCTCCGATGCTGAGAAAAGGAGATATAAGATTACCTTTAGCACCAGGCTGTCCTGGATTGCCAGCAATACCTTAGGTAATAACAAAAAAAACAACAACAATGACATCAATATCATTCATTAGGTGAATCAAAATCTGAATCATAAAGGAAGAATTCTTAGTCTAAATCATCGAGCAGATCTTACAGTTTCACAAAACTGAAAAATATTGTCAGACCATATCTATTTGTGATTATAGTTGGGACAAGTACACTCCTCTGGTTGGGTCAGAACATACCCTTCCGTGAGGAGAACCTTATAAGCTTGCATCTTCTCTACCCCTTCTCCCATATCCATGTCCATTTGTGGGCACAGTTATGTGATTTAACAACAGTGGGGAGGACCTTTTTGGGGTTCTAGGGCATCTATAACAAAATCGAGGAGTGTACCTTTAATTGGAATATATACTATACCTGGGGGTCCTTGAAGTCCTGGGATGCCTAAAAAATAGATAGGAACAATGCAATGGACAACAGTTCTAGAAAAATGAGCATGTTAGTGTGAATGTTTCACAGCAGGTTTCTGGTACCTGGGAGCCCGACATCTCCCGGGGGTCCAGCTGGCCCTCTCGTCCCCGGCAAGCCGGTCGCACCATGGTCGCCTAGGTTACAGAGGTCACAAAACTCATGGATGTGCTCTGTCCAAAATCTCATTTAGCTTCAAGTCAAATTGTTTTGTTATAGCAGCATATACAATCTCAGCTGTCTTTATGCCTTTAGCCCTTATTCGAATTGTGCTATAATTGAGCAATAAAACCCAGTAGTGTACAATGAGTTCCAGATAAAAACTAGTTGTGTATTTCTTATCATCTTGGGAAGGTTTGGAAAATATTATCGTCTCTCATCAGAAGCTTAAATGTTATTTACCTCGTGAGCCCTTCTCACCGTCAGCTCCAGGGGCTCCTAAAAGTCAAACACTTGATTAGAATAGAAGAGAACTAAATTGTGTTGTTAATCCTTTCTTATCAAATACAATTATATTTCATTTTGATTAAAGTTAAACATAATATTCAATAACAATAACGTCTGTTAGCAATTGTTGGCTGACAATGAATTGTTCATATTGGGTTGTAAAATTCTTCTAGGTATTTTTAAACAATCTTCTTACCCACAGATCCTTTAGGACCCTTCTCTCCCTGTGGGCCTATAGCTCCAGTCTGACCACGCTCACCTTTAACAACAGAAACAGCAAAATATGTATTAAAAATCAATAGTTTACTTCCATGAGCTAAACCTACACATCACAAATGTTACACTAACCTGACCTTGATCACCTGGTTTACTTGTATAGGGCTTAGTATGTTTTGCCTAGTGTAATATTCATATTACACTAGGCAAATATCAATATTGATGGCTCAACTTACCCCATTAAAACGAATTGTTAGGGGTACTTACTGTTCTATAGGATCTATATTAACAACTTTTAATCAGATGTGTGTTAAATATCAAATGTTTTTTTTCAGATGAGCCTTAATTAAAGAGGTCTGTGTTGTCTTCTAAACATTAAGCATGTCATATACAGTAGGTGGTCAGCACTAATTGTAATGTCCATGCACACACCTGATAGTCCCTGTGAGCCCTTCTCTCCCTGGTCTCCTTTCACCCCTGGTGACCCTGGTAGTCCTCGGTCACCTGCGAGACAGTGAGAAAAAATTTAATTAAAGTTATGAACTTCAAATAATGAAACTTCAAATAACTGCATGAATCAATCAAATTAGCATCATTCTGTGTACTTTGATATACAGTAGTAAATAGCACATTATAATATTTACTAAACCTAATTGACAATATTAATAATTTGTGTTTAACAACTGCCATCTCCCAAAACCATTCAAGTTGTATTCGGCTCAAGACATGAGGCCTCTAGGCTCTAGAGCAGTGTTTCTCAACTGGTGGATCCCAACCCAAAAGTGAATTGCGAGCTGGTGTGTAGTCGGTCGTGGACATATGCTTCGGCTCTGTAAAAAGTCTAACTTTTATAAGTTTACCGAACGTCCGATTGGTGTGCTTTTATTTTGAAAGGTGTGTAGGTGTTTTGAACAGTGCATATAGACATTGTGGATTTTTGCACAAATTGTTTTGTAAAATAAATTATAATGGTTCGGAATTTAAATTATTTTTGTGTCGTGACTTAATGACCAGGGACAAATGTGGGTCCTGAGGTTAGACCAGTTAAGAACCGCTGCTCTAGAGCATGTGAAGTGCTAAGCTTATAAATTCACCGTTTGGTCCAGGGGCTCCCGTTTCACCTCGAAAACCTTGTGGGCCAGGATTACCTGGAGATAAGTCAAATTTCAAAAACTGACAGACAAACTCGATCACAATATGACCTATTCATGTGGAAGAGTGTTTACCAGTATTCCCTATAGCACCCTGCGTTCCAATGGCACCTAAATCAAACAGAGAATATATGATGTTACATGTGGCATTGCTAGCGTAATGTTTATATTCATTTACATATATACCAAAACCATGATGAACTATGACCTTACCTTTAGCCCCAGCAGGTCCAGCCGGACCAGCAGGACCAGGACTTCCTGGATCACCCGGAAATCCTGCCGAAACCAAATTTATCAAATCAATCCCTGGAATATGTATCCATATTTTGCATTGATTCACATTCTTATATGAGAGATACATGTAGAGAGATTCTACCCTTGTCTCCTTTCTCTCCAATCCCAGGGGGTCCAGTCTCTCCACGGGGTCCCGTTGTCCCCTCCCTGCCCCTCTGGCCTGGAGGGCCTTCTGTGCCAGGTTCACCTGTGCATAAACAGGTAGAGAGTTACTATCAACAACGACCACAGGAAACACTCCAAATGCTGTTTCAGCTGGTTTGGTTTTGGTTTGCTACCTGCACTTCCTTTGGCTCCTCTGGGACCCTCCAGTCCAGGATGTCCCATCTGACCAGGTGGACCTAGAGGAAGACAGATGATTGGTTAGCATTGAGTTGCTCCTAGTTACGTAACTATGCAGCGTAGAAAGCGTTGGTCACTCTGACTCTTACCTGGCAGACCGGGAAATCCACTCTCACCTGCAATTGCACAAAGTTTATGATCCGTAATTCCAATGTACTATTATTTATATTAAAGTATGACAGTTCCCAATGGAATCCCTGACCTTTTTGTCCCGGGAAGCCTGGATCGCCTGTAATGAGACAACTGCTCTGTTAGTTTTAATGATACTAAAGTATAAAAAGTAAACTGTGTATAGTGTAAATAATTTGTGATATGATTTACGCTACTATACCTTTGGCACCTGGATCTCCTCTTGCTCCCTTCATTGAGTATGCCAGTGTTTCTGAGAAATTGAAAGAAGTGATTGATTGATTGGTCGAGTCATATATAGAGTTATTGATTCATTCATTGATTCATTCATTGATTCATTTTATTGACTGAATGTATTATTATTTCACCCGGGGTGTAATAGCCCTCTACCTTTTATGGTGTCCGATCTCAGTTCAGCCCGTACCAGCTGTTGAACAGCTCTTTGCAGGGCAGCGCTGTCCTGTCCTAGCACAGTGCCAATACCTGCCCCTGGCTCAGCCCCCAGGTATATCCCATTGTTGGAGCGGACCAGCGTACCATCAGCAGAGCTCCTGTCAACTGACTCCAGCGGGTCAATGATGTTGACAACCGAGGCAGAGGAGCGCTTGGAGCTGACTGACACACCGCCAGCGGCCGCCTCTAGTGCCTCAACACGGCTCTTGAGATGTTTGACTTCTGTGGCTGTGTGAGAGAAGTCAAGTGGTTTACCAAAGAGAGTGAATGATACTGTTATACTTATTGCTGGTTTAGTATCGAGTACCTGAGTCCAGGTTCCAAGGAACTGTTGTACTAAATGTGAACCTGTTTATAGATGGTATAGGCTACTTCCAGCTAACAGACAAGGCTTCTTGCCATCTTACCCAGGGCAATAAGTCCAAAGAGGAGACCCAGTAGGAGCAGCAGGCCAAGCAGGAGGCCTAACAGCCACTTCCACCAGCTGCAGCAGGAGCAGAAACCAAACCCATTCTTGCCCTTATGGATCTCTGAGAGAGACACACAGAGGGAGAGAGAGAGAGAGAGATGGGGAGGGCGAACGGGACAGTGGATTTAAATACCATCTCTGACCAAAGGGGTTTGTTGTTCTCAAAGTGGAAGAATAGCGTATTTGTGGCAGTATACCTGCATACGTGGACTTGTCTTTTGTCAAAGTCTTTACCGTCGCTGCTTTGAAAAAGGAAACAGGGTTTTTAAAGTAGGAAATATGATGACAATAGGTGCTGGATATAAAATGATATGTTACATATTATAATACAAAGACAAATCCAAAGTGTACCAGAGGCATCTCTTCCTGTCTCCATTTTGCTCGCGGAAATCTTCTGCTTCTCTCTCATCAGTGAGTCGTCCTTAGAGGCAGCTAAAGCATAGCATTAATTAGATTGTGGTCACTCAAAATGAATGAAATTGTGCTTATGTTATGTTGGCATGGATAAAAAAAGATTCATATAAGTCCATTCTCGGAACCTTAATGTTTTTACAGTATAGTAACACTTTTATCATAATTGTAATTTTAGCTGTAGAAGCATGATGCAGTAGCAGCAGTTGCCGTAGTAGTAATAACAGTGGTAACAGTACAGCAGTAATACTATTAGTTGTAGTACTACTGTACCAGTAGTGGATGCAACAGTGGTAAACTGCTTGCCCGTGTCTTTGTTCATGACCAGCCTCTCAGTTTCCATCTTGACAGGAGCGAACTTAAATTCTTTCGTAAATACATCCTCAGTGGGACTGCCTGGGACCACTGTCAAAACGTTAGAAATAATGAATAATAAAACGCTTAGAGTCAGGAAAGCTGCAGAGTCATTTCATGACCACCCAAAAATCAACAAACCAAAACTATAGCAACTGCAGATCGGGACATTTTGAAGGCACAGACAATATTTACATGTTACATGACAAAGGGGACTTTTTGCTCAACACTCGCCTGTGGTGGTCGTCATGCCACCGCTTGTGATATTTCTCTGTGTTCCATAACCTATTAAAAGGCAAAGCAACACACCACCAAAGAAGCATTAGGTATTATACATCCATCATCTACATCACCACTCTCAATGTCTACCATTTTTGTGAGTGCTGTGTGTGTTCTTTCTTTGTCATTGTACAGCCAGTTCTTTTAGGGTAACAGAATGAAAGGTAACAAAATAAAATAAAATTGGTCAAATAAATGTACGGTATGTTTCAAATTAAATTAAGGACGCTATGTTGGACAAAAGTTACGTTCATTATACATTTCACACCATAGCATACCTGGTGTATTGATGCTATTTGGAGAGAGAACAGCGGCTGTGCTGGCCAGGTTGTTCTGAACACCATACACTGGAAATGAGAAAGAAAAACAATAATATAGTCAACTATAGCAAGGACTCGTGTTACAATAAACTCGATAAGGTAAGAAAGAGGCTGACCAGCATTGCTGTTGGAAGATATACCAATGTTTACTGGGGAAGAACCCAGAGTCATGTTGTTCTGAAGTCCTACAAAAGAACAGATTAGGAAAGAATCAATAGAATTTTGGTCAGTTCATCAAAGACTATAAGTAATCTGAGAACAAGTAATCCTTTAAATTAAACAAATGTAAACATATTCTAAGCATAACAATACTATATGCTCTGTAGTTTAGTTTTGTGTTCAAGGGCAGACGATGCCATCCCTGAGCCTAGAGATGGAGCAGACCTCTATGTTGTCATGTCACTTTACCTGAGTGGTTGTTGGGGTTGGTGGTGTAACCAGGGCTGCCACACATACCTCTGCCCCAAATACTGTCATACTGGCCTGCGGAGGACGAGACACAAGCCAAGGAAGAATTAACCAGTAATGCACCACTGAATTTGAATCTGTGCTTTTCAGGCACAACCCACAAAGTGGTTCATTGCAACTTCGTTTAATAGCATATGCAGGCTAGTGGGCAGGGCCAGTGACCAGCTAATGGTTGCTACCTGTCTGGTAGCTGTCAGACATCAACCTGGTGTCCACGCTGGCCTTCTTGGGGATAGGCAAAGTGCTGGTCGGAGAACGCGGGGGGCTGATGCTATCGGAGCGATTACCTCTCAGCAGACGTTTCACATCATCCAGCTCTGTCCCTAGACATCACAACACACACTGTGTCCACCGAACTGCATCCTGCTAACGTTTGTGCCATCTAAACCTTCAAGTAAATTCCAGTACCTTTAAAATGATTAACGCAATATACAGTATATACATTATTTGGACACACACAAATTACATTTGTAAAAAACAAAATATTAGAACTTTAGAAATAAGAACTAGAACTAGAACCAACTAGAATTATGTAGAAATTAGTTATTAGTTATTAGCTTTAGAACTATAATAAGGAACTGCTGTTCATAGTTTTAGTTTTTATAGATGTAGTCTATTTCTAGTAGTTAGAAGTACTACAAATAGAACAAGACCTAGAAATACTGTAGAAGTAAAACAACAAACTAGAACTAAAACTAGAACTATTCTAAGAACTGTAGCGCAATAGTGACTATATGCTTTGCTATGACATGAAAGTAAATGGCCATCATAGAGTGTAACTCACATCTTGCCGAAGGAGAAGCACTCTGCAGTCTGGCTCTAATCTCACTTTCTGAAACAGGGGAAATAAGTAATTCATTTACACATCCTGTCTAATAAATATGTCTATATCTAAGATGGTAGACAAAGGGAATTAATCTATTAGGTGAATAATGTCTACCTTTACTGTGAGTTCTTCCTCTGGTAGAAGCACTTGCACTTGAACTTGAGGTACCTCAGGAAATCAAATGTATGTTTATTATGTTAATACATATATTAATATGTTTGTGTTTATAAAGACTCAAAGATATGATCCCAAATGCAAATTTAGCATTTACCATATTCCCTTCTAGTGTATTCAGGAGAAGAATTCCCACTTGAACTTCCTGAAATAGAACAAGTCAGTGGGGTCCTTTCCTAAATATCTCTATTAAAACCAACACAGATCCTACATAGTCAATGAATTCGTAATGTAACTGCATGATAATAAAGAGCTGAAAAGGAAACAGGAGGCAGAGCGCCTCGTGGGATTGACCCTCGACCCCTGACTGACCATCATAAGCCCCGGAGCGTGACGTTGCCATGGTAGTGGAGCTCTTCTTCTCCAGAGGAGCAGTTGGGTAAGTGGCAGTGGAGGACAGCCCCCTCTTCCCTGAGCCTCCAGCAGTGTGGTTGGTCTTGGTGACGGAGGACACGGTCACAGCTCCAAGGCTGCCTCCCCCTGCCGCCGCTCTGCCGCCACTTGACAGCATTGAAGAGGAGCCGAAGGAGGTGATGGTGAGGCTCCCTGTGCCGTGGTTCGATCCAGACGCACCTCCGCAGCCGCCACTACGCCTGGTGGCGGAAGGGGAGCTGGAGGAGGAGATGAGTACGGAGCTACTGGTGGGCCCAGCTCCTCTTGACACGGCTCTGCCACCTGATCCAACTCCAGAGAGACCACCTGATCCACCTCCAGAGAGACCACCTGATCCACCTCCTGAGAAACCACCTGATCCACCTCCTGAGAGACCTCCTGATCCACCTCCTGAGAGACCTCCTGATCCACCTCCTGAGAAACCACCTGATCCACCTCCTGAAAAACCTCCAGATCCACCTCCTGAGAAACCACCTGATCCACCTCCTGAGAAACCACCTGATCCACCTCCTGAGAAACCACCTCCAGCAGCGCCAGAAAACTCACCGCTCAGCGAGAGATCACTCGCTGCCAGAGGAGAGGAGAGGAGAGGAGAAGATAGGAGAAGATAGGAGTGGAGAGGAGAGGAGAGGAGAGGAGAAGGGAATAGAGGAGTGGAGAGGAAAGGAGAGGAGAGGAGAGGAGAGGAGAGGAGAGGAGAGGAGAGGAGAGGAGAGGGGAAGAAAGGAGTGGAGAGGAGAGGAGAGGAGAGGAGAGGAGAGGAGAGGAGAGGAGAGGAGAGGAGAGGAGAGGACAGGAGAGGACAGGAGAGGACAGGAGAGGAGAGGAGAAAAGTCCAAATTCAGGTGCATCATGCTACAGTGACATTAAGTTTAATACAATAATTAAGCTAAAATACAGTAGCACTGACTGAATTCTTAAATCTTAAATCTTTAAATATTAAAAGTATTATCCACACTATATAAATAGGCCTATGTGTACCCCACAAGGCCTTCATACTCAGACATTATTATATATTCAAGATGGGGATATGGGTATAAGGATTACTAGCTCCTAAATGCCATTGGGGATTTGATTGCGTGACAGAACTGGCAAACCCATCATTTTTAATGGAAGTGGAAACCCCCACTTGTGCTTTTCTGGAGCTATAAAACATTCCCCAAATAATTTTCTCCTTTCCTGGCACTGTGCCTGGGCTTGTTTAATCCTCCTATATCATTGATTTACGGCACTCACATGTAATTGTATAGCTGCTGGTACTGCCACTGCCACCGCTGTGGCCCTGTGTAATGAATTTCTTCTTTACCAGGACAGCGCCACCTTCCGATTTGCTGGAGTTTACGGTTCGCTGGCTGCTTGTTGAAGTATTACTTCCCTCTAGTGGAAAAAAATTGCAATAGCATGTCCATGAAATATGTATTTATGTATGTTTGACGTTTGCACAATTCTTGTGTCTATAAATATTATGTGGTGGCAAAGTAGAATATAGACAAAATACGTGTTCAATGGCACCACTCACTTGGTGGAAGTGATGTCAGTCTGGT
The DNA here is from genome assembly GCA_025447815.1 of Percopsis transmontana. Taxonomy (NCBI): domain Eukaryota; kingdom Metazoa; phylum Chordata; class Actinopteri; order Percopsiformes; family Percopsidae; genus Percopsis; species Percopsis transmontana. The sequence goes on along the minus strand of JAOEHI010031036.1, from coordinate 13,357 downwards.
TGCAGTAGTTACTGTTTCTGTGACCACTATAAAAATAACAAAGCGCGTTTATAAAAAGAGAGTGTATGCATTTCTAAAAAATTATAAAAATTGAAAAAATTGTTTTATTTTTTATATTAAAAATCAAGAACTCATGCATGACTTAACATATGACAGGTATCATATAGTTATGGCTTTTAACGTATTACCAGCCTATCCGGGCTTACCATGATGACCGAGCATTAATTAACCATTAACCACTATTCCCCATTAAAACCTCATAGCAGATGACAATTTCAACAGTTTATGACTTTATTAAACAGCCCTTGCAGGTCTAAGTGCCTGCTCAATATTCACCATAGCACCATTCAACGTGTTCACCAAAGCTTGCTATAAGGTCTATATAGAGTCCTCTTTAGTAATCTAAAACAGCCACAGTTCCATACCAAGATCCCTCAGACCTTACCATTTCCAGTCCTTTCTGCACCTCCACCAGAAATGTTTGTGGTTAGACTGTCCATCCCATGCTAGATGTTACAAAACAGAACATGCACTGTTTTTAACGTGATGTTAGTTCTCAAAGGAATCACAGTGGAATTCTGTTGTGTAACGCATAATAGATTAAACCCGCATGACAATATAGACCTCCCATACATTGAACTGGACCCTGAACACTGTATTCTACTGTACAAAGTCTTTTTGAAAAACGCCATATGATTTTCTTTGGCATGGTAATGTTGTTTTCCTAAGGGAGGGGCTCCTGGCTCAGTGATTCTAAAGGATCCCCTTAAGTTGCATAGCAAAGGCACAGCCCTTTGTTCACCTGTTATATGAAACTCTGTATTTCAAAGAAGTCCATCATTCTACAGAATGGGGGGGCAGGATAGGCTAGTGGTTAGGGTGGTCGACTTCCAGCTGAAAGGTCCTGTGTTTTAGCCAGTATTATCCGGTTTTCACACTGCCACAAAATAAGGGCTGTGCAATTACAGTACGGGAAAACAAGTAGTTTTCAAATTGGTTGATTTAATGGTCCTTTACTCTTGGGCAACACATATATATATAATGTCATGCTGTATATTCAAAGTCTCAAAATATACTAACTTTCACAACAGACCATCAATTTAGTTTTTATCCATCCATCCATCAATAACTCCACATTTTAATTATCAAGACATGTCATGGTCCAGACCACTATGTAAAAGGATCTTAGCACCATCAATAGGAATCAGCATTTCAAACTAAAACAACATGCAGGTGTACCAGCAGTTTGAAAGTATTCCAGTAAGTGCACCAGCAGAATATAATTCCATTCCATTCCATTCCAATTCTATTCTTTTTTAATAAGTAATGTTTTTGGCCTACCTTTTCAATTCATTTGAGTAAAAATAATTCCTCTGGCACACATCTCAACAAACCCTTCTACCCTATCGCTACAGTATATTTTCTATTTCCACACAGTTTAGCTGCAGCAGTACACTATAGGTCCAGGTGCTAGGGAGATGTGCTGTACAGTTCCAGTTACTTTTACGTGCCTGGGCAGTTTATGTGTAAGCTGTTCCTGACTCATAGCTTCTCCCAACAAGTTGCAACAAAGCTGAGGGGGCGGTTTCATCAGCCCTTGACAGGTACACAGTGTAGGTAGAAAAATAGCCTGAAGAAAGGTACATCGAAACACCTGCCGGTATAAAGAATGTGTAGAACAACATACTGTATATGATATGCAGACTTGTAAAATGGCTTAAATTGCTTAAAAATTACTTGGGTACATTTAAAATGTGGTGAATATAAGTAAGACTTCATAACAACTAAGAGTTTCATATTGCTTAGTTGTTAAAGTTTATCTTAGTAGTCTGTTTTTAACCTATAGAGGCCAGTTGCCACACATTCTTATATATCTTATTTACAGTTTCATAACTTTGTACAATTTTGTCAAGAACTTAACCTGAATCAATCATCAATAGTTTATCAGACCAATAAATACAGTTTTCAACTAAACAGGGTTTTGGGGGTTTAGTCTGAGGGGTTTATTTTATATATATGTGTATACTACAATACAAGAGTAATTTTATCAGTGTCTGTTATGAGGAGGCTAACACAGTTTGTATTGTAGGTTTGAGACTGTATGATTTTGTTGTATAGAGGCAGTGAGGGCTGACTATCTTGTTGTAATCTGCCTCAACTTTCTCTGTAGTAATTATATTCATATCCAGTGAGCCTAAAAATTAAATTTTTCATACAAAGTTTTAACTTTTAGCGACCTGCATAAATCTATCAAGACATACAGACAAACTGTCTCCTCCGATTCTTAGTGTAGTTATAATTTTTGCCTGAACAAGTTTGAAACCACCTGAACTTAAACTCATGTGGTGTACATTCTTCAGTATACTTTTTGACATGTTTAAAATGATTGCCTTCAAATTGGGTCCTATTACATATTACTTCTCTATTATTATTTTTTGGGTTGTCTTTTTCACTATTTATTACAAGCTAATACAAACCTCATTGATCAATATTGGTCGGTTGGTCTGCCCTTGGATTTCTTAAGAGGTTTTAGCACCTAAAATGAGGACTAATGCTATTTAACCCGCTATAACCAAATTAATTTGAAGCTATTCCAAATTCGAATATTTTATTTTGAACCTTTTTAAAATACAAACATATACATAGATAATACAAAAAACTGAAATACTTCCCCTCAACCCAATACATAAACACACAAACATCACAATGTCACAGTGTATTGATTGATATATATATATATATATATATATATATATACTGTATCTATAAATATACACTATTATAGTACTGTTAATGCTCAAAAGGTGGTTATTTCTATTTTTGTTTAGAGAGAATATAAAAATAATAATTTCAAAATAATCATGTTCCCGATTCCAGGAAAAACTGAAAATGTCATTTTAAGCCAACGGCTAAAAAGTCATTAAACATGTAGATACCAGTGTGGAGCTGGGAATATTAATCTTGACCTTTAAAATGTAATGCCTGAGGATGTACCAAGAGGCTGTATGAGTAAGTGGATAAAACATGCTACTTTCCTATCTCAAAATGAATCCCACTTGACTTGTGAAGACTACAAGAATACCATGAAGTAAATTCTGAAGTAAACATTATCATTGTATGTATCAGATTCAAATCCGTTTGGCAAGGTATGCCCAGGTTCTGCCAATGTCCTTGCCAACGCCAGGAGGTATACGGAGGGGAAAATATGTTTAGATGTCAGCACCTTCAAGACAAGCAGAAACATCCCTTGCAGCTCATAAAACAATGCCATGCCAAAAGTACTTCACCCCTGGCCCCTAAATAGCTTGCCTTCGCTTATTTACATATTCGTCATGGGGTAATAAAATTATAGATTATACAAATTAGACATTCCTAATTCCTACTAACAAATTGGTCACGATACAGTGTCCTGTATAGGTACCTGTAGTGTGCTTTTTTGTTTGTTTAATCTAAATCACATTTACATGCAGAAGGGAATGAAAATATTCAAACACATTAAACATGATGGATCTGAACAATTGTGAAATTCAATATTAATCTCACGAATAGAAAACAACTTGAGTTTAGACTTCTGTGTATATTATTTATTATATTATTTTATTTCTTTTGTGATAAAAACTTTTTTCCCATTTTTTGTGTATTCTTTCGTTGCTAAAAATGGAGGGTATGTCATCGGGTGTTTATTTGTTTTCCATGTGAAATGTGGGTCTATGTAGGCAGCCCTGTAGAATGTACTGTGATTAAATTATTTTACTTGACTTGACCAGGCAAGACAAGATTTTTTTGTTTTGTTGGTCACACAGACACACACTGACAGAGAAGCATGGTAACCGAACAGGTAACCGAATAAAGTGACTGTTGTTTAAAGTGACATAGTGGTAAAATATGATGTGTACTGTGTAGCTCTGTCAACTGTTCATCAGTCTAGTGGCTTGTGGGAAAAAACTGTCTGTGAACCTGCTGGTTCTGGTCTGCAAGCTCCTGTACAGAAGCAGGGTGAACAGTTTGTTGCTGGGGTGGCTCTGGTCTGTGATGATTAGGGCCTTCTTCCTACACCTCTGGGTGTAGAGATCCTACATGGCCGGCAACTTAGTCCTGTGATGGGCTGTGCAGTTTTCACCACCCTCTGCAAAGCCTTGCGATCGAGGGTGGAATAGCAGCAGTGAATCTGCAGACAGACACAGGACAACACAATTCAGCCCAATAAAAAATAGTTACAATTGGACATTGTATTGTGTATTTAATTATTGTATGCAATTATTATTATTTCAATTATTCTATTGTGTAGCTATAGCCTATATTTAAATTGTGACCTAACCATATATTGTAGGAATTATTGTATGAGTATTTGACAATAATATAAATATCCCTGGCAATGTGGCTTTTTTTGTTTTTCCCATAGACTGTATAAATAAATGTTTTTGCGGTGCCGTTTTTCTTAATTCGTCTGGTGTTTTGGTTTCGACGGAAACATATAGTTGTACTTCCGGTTCACACCGGCATGGCAGCGTCCTTCTAAAACTGAGGTTGCGACGATATCTTTTCAATCACACGGATTTGTTCAAATTACATTTTTAATCATGAAAATTACAAATATAACGAAATGGAATACAAGAGTATCTATCTTATACGCTTGTGGAGTATGGACTATGATAGGCTCATTTGGCTATTATAAATACATGGGTTTTTATGACGATAAAACAGGTAAGTATTGTTAAATCTATTCATTCATCACACCTTTTGTCTCAATTTTCACTTTTTTGTATGAAAAACTAAAACCCCTTTCTCTCCTTTCTCTCAAGTAAAAGAAGAGGTCAAAGAGCCTGAAAATGAAAATACATTCGTATACATGACTGAGCACACGAAAACAACAGTAGTCTACAAGGAAAACTTTGTCCCTTACACTACAAGGGTGTACAATTTCTTCAAATCCTTCAGCAAACGACCCGGGACAGGAGGCAGTGAAGAATAACTGCATAGAGAGAACATGGACACACAATATTAACTTTTCAACGGCTAATTTATAATACCATTGTGGGAGGTTTATTGGTATTTAGCCTACAACGCTCTTGGATCGACTTTGGAAGGTTGCGTGAAAGGAGATCGTGCCTATTAATTTCTGACGTGTGAATATCTGTTATTGAATTTCCAAATTTTCTGAATACACCACAAGTTACATATTTATGATTTGTAATAAAAACGTAATAAATACTGTCAATATATTCCTTTTCGCATGGACGTCACATGCAAGAATGCAGTTGTTTGAATGTAACTGTCTTTAATTGCGTCTAGTCTTTCCAAGTATAGGACAGACCAGAAAACTGTAGCTGCAGTAACTTGCATGTATACATATACATACATACTTACGTATAGAAAATGTCTTAAGGCTTATTTTTTACAGCTATAGTTTTGGTGTAATTATTTCTCAATCTTACTGTCAATAGTCTATTCAGTCTATGATATTTAAACTAACCTCTAACTTCATGCCTTGGGTCGTATCACAAAACAATCATAATAAATGATCATAAAACTAATTTCATGCATAATTTTCTGAGCTTGCTGCATGGACTACTGTTGCTGTACCTGTCATGAACTGTAACTGCCATTTTGCACCACGAGAGGGCGATAACAACACGTCAAAGTGGTCATTCAAGTTGTGTGCTTTCTGCCTTAACGCAACAAAAACAATGAAAGCCATCGTTCAGAGGGTTACTAAGGCGAGTGTGACAGGTAAGTGGCAAATTTAAATGCACTAATGCCGCAACATACAACAGCCTTTGATCAAATTCTCAACATTAATTATCTGCGCATGACAGCTAGCTAGCTTAGCGTTAGCATGCTCAGCCAAATGAATGCGAACGCGTTTTGACCCTGGATAAGATTGTTGGCTTTTTTGGGAATCCAAGCTCTTATGGTATCATTAGAGGCATTTTATCTCATATCGCATTATTCCCTTTTGTCTTTAGTAGGCTATAACAACTTTGACAGCATTGATAACCTGCGTTCATAGAATGTTGTCATTTACATGTAACTTATCATATGTAGGCTGTTCTATTAGAATGACAGAATTTCCACCCACTGCCAACTGATCAACCTACTTCTGTGTTCTGGCAGTGGGAGACGAGCAAATCAGTTCAATAGGACGAGGGATTTGCGTACTTCTGGGCATATCTACAGAGGACACGCAAAAGGATGCGGACTACATGTGAGTTTGGTTGGGAGGGACAGTTTACATGCTGAAACGGCTTCTACCCAAAGTGGGCTTGCAACCTAAGAGAATTAGCCCATTTGGGCTGTGATCAAGGAGGTGTGCTGTGATTTTGACCTTCTGCCTTTTCCAGAGTTCGTAAGATCCTGAACCTGCGGCTCTTCGAAGATGAGAACGGCCGGGCGTGGAGCAAAAGCGTCATGGACAAGGAGTTTGAAGTGCTGTGTATCAGCCAGTTCACACTACAGTGTATACTGAAGGGAAACAAGCCCGACTTTCACTCGGCCATGCCTGCTGAGCTCGCCCAGCCCTTCTACAACAACATTTTAGAGACCATGCGGAGTGCCTACAAGCCAGAGCTCATCAAGGGTGGGTGTACCGACAACACAGCTATCTAGCTCCCTACATCTTCTTGCCTATTGCCACACACCAAAACGGTTATCATTAATATCTTCTGCAGCTTTTACGAAAATGATCAAACTGATCCTTCAGGGATTTCTTAGGCCCACTAAGACCCTTGAAGTACGTTTTAGTGTTAAGCCTAGGTCGGATATTGACTACTAGTCAGCCTTTATTTTTTTCTACAAGATGATTATGATAGATTATTCAGAGGTCTTTGTAAACAAGTGGAAGGCTACAGGCTAGGATGACCTACGGGGTCACAGTGTATGGAGATTCCCCACAGGGACAAATAAAGCTTATGTTGTCACTGGTTCGTGTAAGTTAAACCCTGGGTTACTAATGGCTGCTGGTTTCTAAAGCAATTATAGACCAGATAATTGCCCCTCGTTTGAAGTGTGGATCATGACCCTCTTATTCGTCTATTTATTTGCATGTCACCCTACGTCACTGCAGGGTTGTGGCGCTTTGCTCTGCAGGAGTACGTGGGTTGTGACGGGCGCAGAGGTGTGGTTTGCCTGTGCCGCTATTCGGTGGCAGTGAATTGGGTCAGCCCACCAGGGAGCAGGTGTGGAGAACACCATGTCCCAGTGAGGGAGGCATAAGCCTTCCTAATTAGTCTCACCCCTCTGCACACACACACACACTCCCTACTTCCAGAGAACAAAACTTGATGAGGCCGCACTTTTCAACCCAGGACCACAGCTTTATTGTGCATCTGGTGTCATTAATCTAAAGGACCTGATGGAAGAAAGAACATTTAAGTTTAAACTCTACCCGCCCCCCCACCCTCCTTCCCTTCTCACCCCCAGATCCACACTCCCCTTTGTCCCCATTGTCTCAAGGTGCCTCAGCATCCCAGTTCCCCAGTACGCAATCAACAGCCTGAGCCATCTACCAACAAACTTCTTCTTGTTATTTACTGGCTGTTGTTGGAGAGATTTATGATATTTAGTTAGTGTTGTTCTGTATGTTGTTTGTGGAAAAGGATGCTGATGGGTGACATGGTGAAGAACATTAACTCTGAACCCATATTGCTTTGGTGTTACTGTGTTGGGATTTCGAAGACATCTGTAATTGACTGTCTTCTTTTCTTCTATTACCAGACGGGCAGTTTGGGGCCAAAATGGAGGTCCACATTCAAAATGATGGGCCTGTTACCATTGAGCTGAGGTCTCCGACAGGTCCTTCAGATTCAAAACAGGTACAGTACTACAGAACAGATCTGAAGGGAGTGGGCTTTACTTACATTAGCTGAAGTGCATGTGTTTAATGCAATATTCTTAGTTACATTACCACTACAACAGGAAGTTGGAGCACTTAATTTGTGAGTCACTATTAAGATAAAGATAGTAAGATGTTCCAACGGTCTGATATAGAAAGTGACATTTAAATTATACTAATTTCTATCTCTGTTGTCATCCACTAGGTGGTGATATATGCCCTAGAACTTGTTGAATTTACAGTCTGTAATTGTTGCCTAGTACCTAGTACTGCAGAACACTTTACTACTTTTATAATGTCCATTTAGAGAATACACAACACACACAGTCCAGAATGTGTAGTTTATTTACATTTAGAAAATTCTAATTTCCTCCACCATTCATTTAGCTATTTTTCTTTATTGAAACATCCTTGGTAAATACCACTACTCTAATTTGAGGATGCCATGGTGAACAACATTAACTCACTGCAACACACTTAGTCCTGTTTACATCACAAGAACAGCCAGACTAGAGAACAATCAGATACAAGGGAATGTGACTTCAGTAGAGTTCAGTACCAAACTATTTTCTATTGTGCTTCTACTCGTAGCCAATTGGCCTCTGCTATAGTCATCCATTCAAGGCCCCAAACACCAATCGATTTACTGTATGGCGGAGTATCATGGGGTTTGAGTTGGAAGCGCACACAGCAGCGTAGAGGGTTTTGTAGATGTTGGTGGCATGCTTTGTGCTGCTTCATCACAACGTTTAGCCTACCCATCCCTGAGCTGAGTCAAGCTGCTCGCCTCCCTATTCTGCTTTATTTTGCTCTGACAATATATGCAAGCTATTACACAAAAAAAGGGTCAAGATGGAAAGTGTCCTTATTTTTATATATATATATATATATATATCATTTATTTTTATTTTTTAGAAATTTTTTTACAAAAATGCTGAGATATTAAGAAGCTTCCTACATTTGTTAGGAATCCTTTCTGTGGAACAGCTGCCCTGTGGCTTGCTGAGTTGTTATATTTTCAATTATTTTGAGGAAACAACAATGGTAATGATTAAACTTGCTGCAAATGGATATTAAATAGATCATAAATAAGGGTGCAACAAAAAATACTAAAATTGTAAACTATCGACAATTCTCCTCTCTGCTCTCTCTCTTACACAGACACGCATCCAAACATACATACATGCGCCTGTCTCCCTTCTGGCCTTCCTATTGGACAAAAAAAGTCATGTGTTAGGCTGAGCCAATCAGTGTCCAAATTATTAAACGTGTAATGAATATTTTATAAAATGTGTGTTGAATACCATTTTTTTATTTTATTTTGTTTCTGTAATGTAGAAAGGAATTTGTTTCTGTAGTGTAGTGCATTGAATGCCCATTTGAAATTCTCGATTATCCAGTACAGCTAATAAGTACTGCTGCTCAGGTCCTTTGTCCTTGAGCATAGTTCTATAACCCAGGTTCTAAATAGACACTTCCACAAATTTGAAAGGGCTTTATTTATTCCTCCTCACAGTCCTTCTGAATGCAATTCTAGCCCCTTCCATGGATCTCGGCCAATGTGCTAATGCTACGGATATGCCACGGCGTTGGCTGCTCTCCCCTCGGTGGACTTGGCTGGCTAGCTCTATAGGGGGATGTTACGCAGTCCTCAGAATTTTAATCTTGTCTGTTTGGGATGTTTTGCTGAGCCGACCGCAAAGCCAAGTCCGAGGCTGGACATGAGGGATAACAGGCCAGCCAATAGGCTAAGCCTGGTAGTGTGTGTGTGTGTGTGTGTGTGTGTGTGTGGGGGGGCATTAAGTGATGGCCAACAGACACTGTTCCTTTCTTTCCATGAATCTGGGATTTAGTCCATCCAGGGTCAAACGGCCACCTAACAATTGTATTATACAAAAAAAGTAGAATTCTTCCAGTTTGGATATTTGTTTTGGAACACTGAAATACGTGAGGTTGAACTGGGGTGGACCTTGGCCGTGCTGACTCTGTTCATTGGCACATGTGACTGCACAAATCATTGGGTTGAACATATTAAAACTGTAATCTATTATCAGTTTAAACCAGGTTAGGTTTGATTTGTGTGTGTGTGTGTGTGTGTGTGTGTGTGTGTGTGTGTGTGTGTGTTTATTAGTGTGTGGCATTAGTGTAACAAGAACATCATGATTCATTATGGAAAAAGGAAAAGCACTACTTACTGTATGTGCTTATGTCAACAGTATCTTTTTTGGGCTATTTCGCCCCAGTTTGTGTTCACAGGATGAAGCTATCTTTCTCCCCTAGCCTTTATTTACCTGATGTTGCATCATAAACAGATAATAAACCTGGTTCGAAACTACAGCACACTGATGGGTTCATGCGGGGCACAGAAAACACACAAACCTTTTATGTCTCATACCTCTGCAACATGAATAATTCAGCATCTTGCACAATATTGTGTGTTATTTTTTTTTTTAGCATGACATTTTGTTCATACATTTTCCCCTCTGCTGCCATGAAAGCTTTAGCATTTGTGTTCAAGGGCCATTTTTTTTTGGGATGAGGGGTGGCAAGTTGCCTACTTTGTCTACAATGTTAAGGTGTTTTATGGCCCGTGAAGCGATTGGCCATAGAACAAGAGGAAAGGAGAGGTAGCTTGTCTTAAGGGTTTGAATGCAGCAATGGCTGGTCCCGCTGGAGTGTTGGCTAAAGGCTCTATTGGAGTGTGTGAAAGGCAGCGCATGCTGCCATAACAATAGCCTGATTGAAGCGGTCGTATGACAGCCCAGAATAGCTCGAAATGAGGAGAGAATAGATCTGGGTGTGTATTCGTATGCACCATAGGAGGTGAAGTGCCAGTCACTGACAGCTTGCTGTATGTTCACTTCCTTTGATGGGTGTGGCAGACCTATATCCTCCATGCTGACAGATTGGGTTCTCTAATTCACAAACCATTACGGTGTAGTTGAATATAAACGTGCATACTCTGCATCACCAGAACTATGTTTCTCCCACACCCGCTGAATAACTAGAATCCTAGGGGTGCAGGATAGGATAGTGGTTAGGGTGGTTGACTCCCAGCTGAAAGGTGTTGGGTTCGATCTCCGACATGCCTGTTCTATCTGTAAGCATCCTTGAGCAACTACTCGCTGTAAAAATCGTCTACCCAAATGACCCTACCCGACCCTACACTATATCTACATTTAATTATTATTATTATTCAGCATATCATTGCCTTTGGAAAAGTATCACATTTTCACTGTTGGTACAACTCAACATGAAAAGAAACGACACACGAAATATTAATCTTCATACTAGCCGGCTCCAATTGTCTTGGATTATACTTATCTCTATTTTGTGATGTAGCATAGTGGTTAGGCGGTATTAGTAAATCAACCGTTATTCAGCCGCGGTGCTCTCTGAATGGTTGATATGTTGCAGATCATCTATTTACAGTAGCTTTATTATCACAGCTGTGAATTATTTACACGTCCATACTTAAGTCAGGGTTTCAGGTTTCACTTTTGTCACTTTCCTCAATACCTGCTGCAGAAATGTATGTCCATTTCTGGACACTTGTTCTACACATTCTTTTTATTGTTAGCCAAAACCCAAAGCCAGTGGTATCCATCAAATCAATCTAAGCAACATATTGACCAATCAGAACACACTACGGCTAAATAGCTTGGGACTTAACCAATGCCTGGTGACATTTACTAATGTAAATGAGGTCTTGTGTATCTTGTGGTCCCTCAGCTGTCCAAGCAGGAGAAGCAGCAACAGCGGAAAGAGAAGACGCGCTCCAAGGGTCCGCCTGAATCAGGCAAGGAGAAGGGCACCCCCCGTTCCAGACAGGACCCCAACGCCAGCAGCGGGGCCGAGGGAGACGTGTCCTCTGAGAGGGAGCCCTAGGGCAGCAGGACGAGGGCGACCGTGAACACACACCTGAAGAAAGAGGATGTTTGTACTGTGTGCATTTTTGCAATAAACTGCGTAGCAAAGGTTTTTATTTTCCCCTTTCAGCATCAACAAAATGTTTCTCAAAAACAGACGATTACGTTACACACTTTTACAAAAAACAATACGCATTCAATATTCAACAGTGCCTCTGTACGTTTGTGTCTCTGTGTCTCTGTTTTCTCTATTCTTTGTTGCTGTTGACATTGTGGGGAAGCACAGCAGCACTCCTGAGACAGATGCGTTTCTCTGCTTCAATAGGTGATATCGCAGGGATTTCACTGGAGCAGGGGTGGGTGCTTGCACTTTGCCATCAGCGTTTGTTTACTAGTTCAAAAAGAGTTGAGTTAGCGTCCTCATGCTGAGCCTGTGAGGAGCTCCTGTGGCACTGCTCCTCTCCCTGTGTGAACTCTCTCTCCCCGACACGTGCGCACACACGCGCGCACACACACACACACACACACACACAAACACACCGTTAAACTAGTCAATGCACACTCCAGCAAAAGCCATTATAACTACTCTAATTTTCACAGTCACAAGTTATTTTTTTTAAAGCATAACAAAGAATGGCATGAAAATATTTAAACAGCCATCATCGCCATTAAACACGTATTCACATATTCAAGTCCTTCAAGATTTGAAATCTTCCCTCGACCCCCTCGGGAGGTCCTGACCCACACTTTGAAAAGCTGACCTTGCCGTGAGGTTTCTCTCTCTCTTTCAAATCACACACTCGGTGGAGGCTATGGGTCGCTCTTCATTCAACAACCCGTTGTCAATACTCATTCACACACACATGCTCATGTACCTGCTATGTCCCTCCCGGGTCCTTGTCTGCCTGCGGTCCTGTCACTACTGCGGTGGGGGGTTGGGGGCTTTGCGCTTGCATCCCCAAGTGAATGCTGACTAACGCTATATACGCCCCAAGACATCGACAAGGCTTCAGCTCCTGGTTATGTAAAACCACCTTATTTATTTGTTTCCCTTTTTTTGGGGGGGGGGTTGACAGAGTTTGGGCGGGGGGGGGGTGTGCGCGCGCAGGCACAGCACTTTTTGAAATGTTGGAGGGAGAGGAAAATGTCTGACGAGGGCTCGCTGGCTCAGATACGTTTTTCTAAAGAGGGAGTCGGTCTTCCTGAAGTTTGCTTCGCATGATTTAAACATGAGCCGCATAGACTTCCCTTTCAATGAGCAGGGTCATTTGTGACAGTCCTGCACTATCTTTCCCCCTTTCCTTCCCTCTTGCCCGCCTGCCTGCAATGTTCTATTTTTGATAGAAACGGCTCGCTATAATCTCTCTGCTGCTCTTGAAGCTGCTACCCCTGCTGATTTTCACTTGACATTTCTACTGACAACATAAATCTGTCTTGCCATCATTGTTTTCTCATTGTACATGGTCTTTGGATTTTTTTTCATTCAGTTTGTAGCAGGCCACTGTTTCAGCCACTTGTGCTATTTAGCGGTATAATGTACTTTCATAGTGGTAACCTAAGACAGATGTGCTTTTATATAATCATCTCATCTCATCATCTCATCGTCGTCCGCTTATCCGGAATCGGGTCGCGGGGGTAGCAGCTCCAGCAGAGGACC
>JAOEHI010031015.1:0-24509 GCA_025447815.1 Percopsis transmontana | reverse complement strand
AGTTACACAGTGTATTACTCTATATAATAGTATTTTTGAAGATAATAAAATAAAAATCCATTGTCTTAATTGTTTCCATGTTCTGGGTGTGTCTTGTTTTAGGATCCGTGCCCTCTATGCTCAAATCCTGGAGAAAGACGCTTTGATCAAGATTTTTCAACAGCGCCTACACCAGGACCAGGGGAGGAAGGACAGGCTGTGCCCCCGCACCAACAACAACCGGGGACAGGACGTCTGTCTTGCCCTCCGACCCGCCTCCTCCACCCCCTCAATCAGCACCATTTGCACCACAAAGAGCAGAGGTGGGGAAACGCACCATCGCCCTGTTTTATGACAACGCCGTATGGGAATGGAAATAACAGACTGAGGCGAAGGCATGCTTTGCGTACGGTATACTGACGTTCTCCTGCTTGGTGTGCCCTAGGTAAGAGCCTGTCAGATGACCAGACTCTGCCACCCCGTCGCTTCTCTGCCCAGTCTGAACCTGGAACGCTAAACCATCTGGAAGAGGGAATCCCGGTTAAGGAGTGCGCCACTGGAGACAATGATATCAATGGTACGTTTTCACGTACTAAAAATATATATAAAATAAATGTTAAGTGACTGCCACGTACTTAAGTTGTGCACGTACTGGACATACGTACCCGCACGCATATCCATGACCCCGCATGCAGATACACATTGCACAAATGAACATGAGGAGGTTTGAACCATGGATGGATTCCAGTGCTCATTGATTAACCATGATGCTATGTAGCCAGCCAATCAGCTATCGGCTGTCCGGGTCATGCTTCACAGTGTGGGCCGTGTGGAATGTAAATGGTTGGGAAATGATATGGATCTATTTGCTGAGCACATCTAGCAGTGTGGCTTGTTGCAGCAGGAAAAATCTAATTGTCAGTATTGCTATGCTGGGGTCATTTTTCCACACTGTCAGTCATTCATCTACTTTCGTCTATCTAATATGCATTCTCCATTTTTTTTCTTTCAGACAAAGCAGCACCAAAGAAGTTGCCGTTAAACCCTTTTCTGGGACTGGATGAGTTGGAGTCTGAAGCAGTGGAAATCTTTATTTAAAGAATACAAAGACTGTTTCTGGATGAGAAAAAAAAAATAATGAAGAGTAAAGATTCTCAGCAAGTTGGTGTCGATGACTGTGTAGGTAGCAAATGCGGGCTATGTACAGCAGGAATGTTGGAGAAAAAGAGGGCAATGTGTGAAAAAGGGACTGTTTTCACATTTGAGATACAGAGCTGTGCCCTGTCTTGTTCACTCACCATGCTGGTCAGCTGCAGGCAGGCTGTCTGGCTGGGCGACAAAATGTGAATCGTTTGAGTTACTCGGACAGTATTGAGGATTGTAACAGGGCAACACGTTCTCAAAGAGTGTGTGTCGAAATATTTATATAATTGCTGCTTTTCCCACAATTCTTGTCCCATTGGCCCCCTTTCTTAATTCCCAGAATTAACACGCTTCTTATTTATGTAATCTGGTTTTCACATTCCCCAAATATTAACTAAAGCCCAATGCTCCTCTATATATATTTGAGACAAAGTTATCTGGACTTCTGGCCTTCATTCCCTTCACATACAAGACTGTTCGAGTCACCCCTTTACCTTCACTGGGAACTCGTCTCTTTGAAATTCATCCCACATTTTGGAATCTCATTAAAACACAAAAGACTGTTGATTTATATTGTCAGATCTTTCCTAAACCCAAGTAGCTGGCTCTGCGCAGGGTTAGAAAAAGTGGAAGTGACATGAAAAAATGTACAAAAAAGGCCAGAATCACAAGCCCCCGCAATCCCCACCCCCAAACTGTCTGACACAAAATCTGGTGTCCGTTTTCAGGTTGTGAGCGTTGAGTGGTGTTGATTTTATCATCTATTTTTCTGATCATATTATCCTTCAAGTATGTTTGTGTGCATCTGTGCGTGCGTGTTTCTTGATATGGTGGATCTGCTGGTCTGATCACCATGGTGATAAGAATTGAAAAGAATTGGTGTTGTGTACTGTGAGCTTTGAACTAACAGTTTAATTATTATTATATATTTTATACAGATGTTTGTATTATTTTAGATATAATAGCGCTGTGAGCAGGATGCCAAAGAGTTTATGTATGTTCATTGTAACTTATGTGCGGACAATCAAGGTCATGTCAAGCTGTATACCAGCCAAGTGTTGACTTCAAAAAAGACATTTCTGTGAACTTTTAACAATATGAAGGTTTTTAAGATTTAATTCACAGAACATTTCATAAAGCAATAAAATATTCTAATATATAATACACTGATTCTGATTTGTGATTTTTACTGACATGAAATGTTTGTCATAGCAAAAAAAAAACAAAAAAAAAATGATTATTGTAAATAACTTATGGATATGGAACATTTTTTATTTTGTTACGATCCTGTCTTGTTTTCATTCTCTTTCACCAGTACCCTATTCCTCCTCTTCCCCCACAGTCCCTCCATAGAAAGTAGAGCTCTTCGTTAATGAATGCCAGGGCTGCGTTCTTATGGGTTCAGCTTTCTCGGGTGGCCTGCTCTCTTGTTCTGTCGTGGCTTCGAAGAGCATGCTTGACATAGTTAGCATTCTCAAAGGGACATGTAACCGTATACATGACAAAGCCAGGTTTCTCCTAGATTAAAGGCTAATACCATGTGAAATTCCTATGTTCCGAGGTACACCTTTTAACATGCATTGCATGCATAACTGCTCTATCTGTTTCCTCTGCCTCGACTAACGCCCATTCATTGCAAGGTGTTTACTAAACTGGCTATTCTGAGGTATATCGAAAATAGTAAGATATGAGAGTAGAAAGTTAACCCCCTGTGTCTGATGTTTCTCTCTAATGCACACACCAGTTTTGGGCGGTTTGCGGAGCACAGACAATGACACTTTACAGCACAGTTGTACAAAGACAATAAAAAAGAATGTGCTGGTTGCATTGGTACTGTGGGTTGACAACTACACAGACTCACGTGACCAATAACAGTGTCACTGCATGTACATGTGTTTGAAACATGAAATAAGGCTGAAATAAGGAGGACTGCTTTTGGGTTGACCAGCTGAAGTCTTTGAGCCAGACGGAAGTAATTCCAGGAGTGGTGTTTTGTGACAGAGCCTGTGTTCACGCTTCATAGGAATAATGTGTCTCAACACTGGATCTCAACACTGTTGTCTGCCAGGTTACGCTGAACTTTAATGGTCCTCCTGGGAAAACTGTGGTTTCTCGTATCTTTTTTTTTACATTTTCAAATTTACTGTGAGAGGGCTGATAAAAAGACATAAAGGTATCTTTTCACTTATTCAGTCATTAAACTAAATACAGCTATGCGACATTTTAACATTGTGCTCCTCCGATCTTTGGTAATCCTCCCTATGCATTCCAGCAGTTCTAAATTGAACTGTACGCAGCTGTGGTGTGGTTTGATAATTGACAGGGGTATGTTGCAACACCTCAGCATGCCTGGGCACGGGGCAGAGAGCAGTCTTCTATGAGAGGAAATTATAGTTGGCAGGAAAATAAGGAAGCTTTGAGTGAACAACATGTATGGGAAAAGACAGATCCGGAACTGGTGGTATGTTCAGTGCCATCAATCTTACTTGAACTGAGAGCGCTTATCTAGCACAGGGACTGACAACGTTTTGAAGGCCAGCCAGCATTCCTCTGTAAATGTGAACGGTGGCTGACATGTTTGAACCACAGCTCTCTTTCCTAGAATTAATATGAAGAAGTGGTATGGAATGAAGCAAATGAAGGTCAGAGGTTAAATTCCACTGTGTGTGTGCATGTGTGGAAGCTTCCGGTAACATTAATTTTAATACCTAATTTTCTCTTACTTACTCCAAATATTAGCCCCTCTCTGACCTAGAAAGAATGGATTTGTTGTGTGTAAACAATGAACATCTTCTCACATGCTGGGCTGTGTTCTCTCCCCTCCTATAGCCTACTATATACAGATGACTGCCGCAGCCAACATGACAGCAGGCAGGAAGACTCTGCCTTACTGATGAGAGTCGCCATGACCCAATCCAGTCTTTGATGAGGGTGCAAATTGATGTCTCTACATGGCCAACTCAAATCCCCTCCAGAGGTTGACAGTTCTTTTAGGTGATGGTGTAGATTGATATAATGTAGCTTTTCTAACTTCTACAGGTCCTCAGTAGGCTATACCAGCCAGAATCCCTCTGTGAATGTGAAAGGTTTAGCTTCACAATCCATTAGTAATATAGTAATACAACAAGTTTTTTTTAATACAGTTGAAGTCGGAAGTTTACATACACCTCAGTCAAATAAATTTAAACTCAGTTTTTGACAATTCCTGACATTTAATCCTAGTAAACATTTTGTGTCTTAGGTCAGTTAGGATCACTACAAATGTCAGAATAATAGTAGAGAGAATGATTTATTTTAGTTTTTATTTCTTTAACATCCCATTCCCAGTGGGTCAGAAGTTTACATACACTTAGTATTTGGTAGCATTGCCTTTAAATTATTGAACTTGGGTCAAACGTTTCAGGTAGCCTTCCACAAGTTTCTCACAAAAATTTGCTGGAATTTTGGCCCCTTCCTCTTGAAAGAACTGGTGTAACTGAGTCAAGTTTGTAGGCCTCCTTGCTCACACACGATTTTTAAGTTCTGCTTACAAATTCTCGATTGGATTGAGGTCAGGGCTTTGTGATGGCAACTCCAATACTCTGACTTTATTGTCCTTAAGCCATTTTGTCACAACTTTGGAAGTATGCTTGGGGTAATTGTCCATGTAGAAGACCCATTTGCGACCAAGCTTCAATATATCCACATAATTTTCCTTCCTTGTGATGCCATCTACAGAAGTTTGTGAAGTGCACTAGTCCCTCCTGCAGCAAAGCACCCCACAACATGATTCTGCCACTCCCTGTGCTTCCATTTTTGACCAGAGGACATTTCTCCAAAAAGGAAGATCTTTGTCCCCATGTGCAGTTGCAAACCGTAGTCTGGCGTTTTATAGCAGTTTTGGAGCAATGGCTTCTTTCTTCTTTCTTGCTGAGCGCCTTTCAGGTTATGTTTATATAGGACTTGTTTAACTGTTGATATAGATACTTTTGTACCCGTTTCCCGTTGCTGTTGTTCTGTGATTGATTTGCACTTATTGCACCAAAGTACCTGTATGTTCAAAGTACGTTCCTATGGCCCAGTGGTTCAAAAAGTTGAATCTGGATCAGAATGATCCGGATTTGGAAATCCCATGTTTTGCTATTCAGGATCAAGTAATTCATTTTACTTTTGTGCTGGTTTTTCAAAGCAACATTGGATTAGATCACCCTGATCCAGATACAAACTTTTCAAGATGACCAAACCCGGATTACCAGTGCTCTAAATGGGACTACATATCACAATGTAGGCTACTAAGTATATAAAGAATAACAGGTAGAATAGTGTGAAGTCACTTTACTTCACTTGTGGGGTCACCTTTATTTGAAGAGACAGAAAACAGCATAATAAAACAATATCCCCGGCGTTCTCTCAAAATTAGGGACTGACTGGACATGCAATAAGCGATGCAATTGTTAGAAAATACTTTTGATTGGTGCACCTTTGATGATTGTGTCATTGTAATTAATGTACAGTGATCAGTGACCCCATTTTATGGGGACAAAAACCTTCTTTTTTAACTTTACTGTACTGAAAGGCTTAATAGGTATCTTTATAGGTAATGTCTACTTTATCTACATTATCACTGTAACGTTTAAACAAATCAAGTGCAAAATATAAATAAATGTATATATACTACATGATACAAATATTGTATTATTTGACACATTTTAAAGTTTTATTTTGTTCCTAAAATCCACCCTGAATCCAGATCCAGACAGGTATCCCAATCCTACTTTAAACTTTTAAACAGCACATACTGAAAGTTTGATCCAGATCCAAACCTATATTGGATTAGGTGATCTAATCTGATTTCAGAATCCCTTTATTTCTTTTGAACAACCCATTTCCTAGGCCCAACAACTGGGCCTTGGAGACAGAACACATTCTTCCTGAGCGGTATGACGGCTGCGTGGTCAGATGGGCCCAGTTGTTCAGAAGTAATCTGATCGGATTTTGGATCAAATCTTGAAAATGGGTTGTTCAAAAGAAAAAAATCATTCTGAAATCGGATTAGATCACCTAAAAAACTGGGCCATGTTGTTTATACTTACTATTGTTTGTACAGATGAATACCTGTACCTTCAGGCATTTGGAAATTGCTCCCAATACCTCCACACTTGTGGAGGTTCTGAAGGATTGGCTAAATTATTTTCATTTTCCTATGATGTCAAGCAAAGAGGCCCTCAGTTTGAAGGTAGGCCTTAAAATACATCCACCTTCAATTGACTCAAATGATGGCAATCAGAAGCTTCTAAAGCCATAACATAATTTTCTGGAATTTTCCAAGGTTTAAAGGCACAGTCAACATGTAAACTTCTGACCCACTGGAATTGTAATATAGTTATGTAGTGAATTATAACTGAAATAATCTAATTACTTGTGTCATGCACAAAGTAGATGTAGTAGTTTGTTAACATGAAATCTGTAGAGTTTTAATGACTTCAACCAGTGTATGTAAACTTGCGACTTCAACTGTATCAGCACCTACAATCTAGAAGATGGGGAGAAAAAGATTGGTAGACATTCAAATGGGAGGTGAAAAGTAAGCAGGACATTCCCTGTCTCTGGACCACACTCCAGAACAATGGATTGCGCTAATGCACCAATAAAGTAGGGGGCCAACAGCCAATGAGGAGTCGAAGAAGAAGAATGAGGAGGATGAGGAGGATGAGAAGAAAGAGGAAGAAGAAGAAAAAAAGAAACCCAGTGAAGGTCTCCCCCTGTTAGATACCACGAAATGTTAAAATATGTATTTACGTTTTCATTTTAAATATAGTCCATTGTATAGTACCTGGTAGCCGGAGTTATTATAGGGTGTACTCGTTTCGCCCTTTCCATTGCTTAGTAAACACTCCGTAATACAAGTTGTGGTTGACTGCAATAAACCGCCCCGTGTACAGAACGTGCACACCTCTCACTGTCCTACAGCAGCCGAAGCTAATGAGTCGTCCAGCGATTATGTCCCCATACTAAAGAGACTATTACTAAAGCAGACAGCCATTCTTTCGGTTTTTACTGGGTGGACAACAACAACCACGTTAGAGCGGGTGTAAGAATGCATTTTTTCAGACAAGCTAGCCGTTCGGATCAGGAAGATTCCAGGGGTCCTGCACTGACAGGGGTCCTCACAAACCACTATTATTATTATTATTATTATTATTATTATTATTATCATAAGTAAGTTCTTTCATAGGGCCCAACATTTCTAGCGGCGCCCTGTGTGGCTCCTTGAACTTGTTGAAATTTGTGAACTCATCTTAAACACCAAGAGAAGACGGGAGCTTGCTTCCGATTATACATGAATGATGGAAGTCCATGTATGCAAGCACTCTATTGACTGAAACCAATTTCATTTGCACGCGCACATTGACATATTTTCTTTTATGGTAGGTCTATTTTTATACCATGGCATGAAGACGGCAAAATGTATCCAACCCAAAGAATTGCAAAAATGTATTTCTATTATTACCATTGAAGTGGTTTTGTGTTGCTGCATTGACCATCACTGCTCACCCATTCATTGTCTCTAACAGGCAGTGCCATCAGATGACAGCCACAGGTTGCTGTTACTGTAGACAATGACAATGAAAATGGTTCTTCAGATGACGGAGGGGGAGATGTGAAAGAGGGTGTAGAAATGGGAGAGATTGAGGAGGTGGAAGATATGAAAGCCATGACGCAGACTACAGTCCAGGACCAGAATGTCTTTCCTCAGAGGACTATGGGTTATAGGCTGAAGACTCTGATTACAAAGAGAAGAAACCCAAATGCCGTCAGCTCTGTCCAGCGTGGGGCAATTTTCAACAGGTGTACGGCTCACATATGCAAGTTCAAAGTCAAGCCCTATCCTGCAATGTTTGTGGCAAGAGGTTTTGTTAGAAATATCTAAAATTTCATAGCAAGAAGATCCCAATATGCATCAGTGCCAGTTTTGCCTTGCCATATTCATAACGATGCCACAAAAAGTTGCACATGAGCAGACCCATCCTGTAAACAAAAAACCTTATCCGTGCCCTGAATGTTCTGAGACATTTTCTTCTGCACCATCTGAGAGTCCATAAGATATGTTGTGTTTGTAATAAGAGATTTTCTGGTTATTATCAGGCGGCACATGGCAGTGCATACAGGAGTAAAGCCATTTGTGTGTGACGTTTTCCAGTGCTTCTCCGACCAGGAAAGCCACCTTAAATCCCACATGCGCCTTCACACTGGAGAGATGCCCTTAGAATGTTTGCATTGTGACAGAGGAGTCATATCCAGCGCTACCATCAAGTCCCTGGCTTTGGTTCTGAACTGTGTGAGGCTGATAAAGATTATCTAAACCATGGTGATGAGGAATAGCAGGATAGCAGACAATTGAAAAAGACCACAGGACCACAGGAAGGCCTAAAGGAAGGCCCACGATTGATGCAGTGGTCAGCGGTATGAACTGCACACTAGTGACAGCGCAGTGAACCAGAGAACAGTATTTGATGGTGATTACAATGAATCATAGAGGAAGACCAAAAGACTTGGATGCTTAAGAATATGAGGCTGTGGCTCCGATGGCACTGAACTGTAAGAGCAAAGACAGAGGAATAATTCACTTTGTCAATGTTGTGAAAATGATTGACAGCTTGACGATTGAAAAATCCATCTCCAGTCCATCTATGCAATTCCCCAGTTATAATGGAATTCTTCACCTAAAAGCAGCAATTAATGTATTAATTACTCACCCATTACTCACCCCTCACAGCCTGCTAGAAGAAAAAAGGTTGTACACCCATCCCTTCATGGACAATGTAGCTGGTATATTTTTTTGAGGGGATCTGCATTGTTGTTTGTTTTTGTATCAGAAAAATTTAACAACTACATTTTCTGTGAAGAGACGGGCAACCTTTTTTTCTAGCAGGCTGTGGAGGCTGTGTTTTTGGAGGAAGTATTGCCTGTATAGCTATAGGTTTCATGAAATTTTAGTCATACTTTAAACTTAACGCACTAGATCTCCTAAATTACACATACCAGCGAAGCAGTCTATCTTTTTCATAACTGTGAAATTAAAATGTCACTCCACACCAACAATGTGGGTTAAGGTTAGAAAATATATAAAAAATATAGTATTTTTGGTTGTATGCTGATTCATTGAATGTTTTTGCGAATTCTTTACACCATAAACCTTTCTCAAATGGTCAATAATAATAATATTATAATAACTTTTACTCAGGACACAACTGGAAGGTCCATAGTACATTCAAAAGTACAATATTTACAAACATAGCAGTATATATATATATATATATATATATATATATATATATATATATATACAGTACATACAGTATATATATGTACGTATACTGTATACACTGTATATAGTTCTATATATCAGTTTTAAGCATGCAGTCCACTAAACAATTTAAGCTTTGTTGTGAAGACTCTGCACTTAAAGTTCCAGTAAACATCAGCAGTCACTGAGGTGCAACACAGGGCAGGTCTTTGGGCTTTCGCCAACAATCTCTCTTGCTGTTAATTTAATAGGCCTCGGATTCAATCACTGCTTCCTGGTGACCAGTGCAACTCATTGAATTACACCATAAACCAATCAGGCCCATTTAGACACAACAAATGCTGCAAACTTTGGATCTCGTGAGATCATCTGACGCCTCTGTTAAGCTTAACTAAGATATTTCATTCCACTTGTCATTCCAACATGTCATCTTGGACAGGCTTAAGCTGAATATTCTATTTCATTTCTTCTTTTTTTAACATGCCCTAACTTCATTGGCTATCTAACTGGGAGTTGGCGTATAGGTCAGAGAGGATTGGTTAAGATCAAGAAGGACTCACACCTTGGGACAATTTTACAAGACTATTTTCAGTGGAATTGTGGATAAATTACATGGTCAACATTAGTCCAGCCCTTTTAGGTCCCTTCAGACAACACAGCTGACTCGTCTTTCCTCCATCCAAAGATTGGATTAGGAGACAAATAAGACGCCTTTAAAGCCTCCTCCTTTTCACCTGATGCCAGATAGGTCAGTGCTTATTCGGATCCAGTGTCTTCATTGTTTCAAGGCCTTTTAGGCACCAACTATTCTAGGAACTCTTTTATTTACTCCTCACGCTCGTCTCTCTCTCACTCTCTCTTTCTCTCTCTCTCTCTCTCTGTGCTTTGCTGAAAGAGTGCTTCATTTACCACACCACATGAAAAGGCAAGAAGCTTAGCTCTGTCATGTGATAGCGGTTTCTCTGAGTGTACTGACGCAGGTATGACGGCATATCCCACTGAATGGGGGCCTTTGAACCAGTTTGGCAGCAATAGTTTGGTCCATGTACGTATCACATAAAAACATACAAACGCTCCTTAGGACAGCAGGACAAAGACGCCTGCGCCAGAGGATGCCATCTTTCTCTCCCCATTAGAACCTTTCACAAAGGACTGAATCTTGAATCTTCGTATAGAGGAGAATGCCTCCAGAGAGATTTGAGAGCTTCCGGTTAATGCAGTCTGATTAGTTGTACGATATGGGTAGTGATCATGTCTGTTCTGTACATTCTTATATGCTCACCCTAGAGCTTGACAGATTGTATGAATTACATTGCAAATCACAGGGGCCTTCCACTACTTGACTATAGTACCAATCACTTAGGAATCACTTAATTCAAGATGTGTTAAATTGTGAAAATATTTTTGCTTTCCATTTGCAGAAATAGTAACTGGTGTCACAAGAAAGCCAAATTTGGATACTCTAATGTCATACATGAAGTCACATGAAGTATGAAAAATTAAGTCATCACATTTTATCACAGCTTGAATGTAGTGGGAAATGTAATCTTTGCACATACAACAAATGACAGTAGATTCAATTAATGTGATTCTCAATAACTATTTCTTCACACAGCCAAGCAATTCAACGGACTCTTTCTAAGAACCATCTAAATGAACCACCAACCAGATCTCTTGGTTTCAACATTCAGACGTGAGACATATAATGTGTCTGTTAACTGTTATAACTGTGTTGGTACTACTAATAAGACATAGAATTTCTTTAACAGAGATGATCAATGCACCTAGGGGGCAGAGGACAGACAGATGGTGATGGAAGAGACAGAAGCTAAAGGAGAAGAAAGCTTTATTACACAGAATAATATGCTATCTTTCTGCCTATAGAATTAGGTCCATTCACTTGCCGGTAATAACCCCAGTGGGGAAAAAAGAGACGCAGTCTGCCATGCCATGGTCTTGGCAGGAGGTGGATTACGATCTGATTAAATTCTGAAACTTTACTGATGGAGGAAATGGAGTTGTATCTAGCAGTGACATCATCGAACTGTACTGTTTAAATGGTATTAAAGTGTCCATGTTTTGAATGCTAAAATGATATCATCCGGATATGGGACCTGATTTATGTCTGCTGTACATGGCATATGCTGTGCAGACTGGCATATATCTACTGAAAAGTAAATGCACATGCAGGACAACAACCGTCTCCATGAAGCTGTTTAAATGTTACGATGTGAACAGGAATGCCACCGAATATACAAATTTGCATTTTTTAGTCGTTGTTTATGCCCAAGGATTTATAAGTTTCATGAATGAACATTGATTGCTGTCCCCGTTGGCCAGAACTGAAAGAGCAGGGGCTTTTAGCGTATTTTCTTCCTCAGAAGAACAGTGGCTAGAGAATTAAATATATATTCCCCCCTAGCTTTTGTGCTATGCACAAATTAGTCTAAATCCATTTATGGATTATTGGTTTAGAATTTGAAACTAGACAGCCTTTGTTCTTTACTCTCCTAAAAAGGAGGGAATTCAAGTAATTTATAGTATAACATTCTAGTTGGCACAGTGAAATTACTTAACCACGTAAAATATTAACATAGATTATTATTACCACTCAAGACAATAGATTTTGATAAAGAAATTATAAAATTGTTTATATTTTAAAGCAGCAATACGATATTTATCCCTGAATGGCTAGCACTCCTCTCTACTTCTCCCTCCAGACTTCCAAGGCTCAAACTGTTCTCAACCCCCAGCCCTTAGAATCCAATGTGTGCTTTCAGGCACAGTTGAAAATCCATGGTTCTGGGTGTGATAAAGGAATGCATATTCAAACCAAAAGTGTATTGCTGACTTTATTGTCCGTGACAAATATGTTGACCATCTTTAATTACAATGGCAATAAATAACTTAATACCTGAAGACGATGTCAAAGGGGTAAACAAATAAAGTAATTTCTGTTCTTGGTTTGAAGAACTCTTTAAATACTTTGAACTCTCTTAAATTATTGGACAGAAAGCTAGATACACTGTAAGAGTGTGACTGCAAATGTATTATATTCAACAATAATAATACATGTCATATTTGTCAGTGTGACAACCTATTTCATCTTTCTTTTGGTTCTAGGGTGAAAAAAATAGATTGTCACTATTTGTCTCCCTCTGTTGGCTCAAACTCAGGTAACTGACAACTGCACTATTTCTTACACCAAATTCTTAAGTAGCTTATGAGATAAAAACATAATAGAAACATAATTGTATTTTCATAAACCCTTTATTTTAAATATATGAAAGAAGGATTTACAACATACAGTGTAACAGACTGTGTTCCACAGCTATCGTTTTTCAACAGTTTTTCACCTTCAGAATAGTTAACGTATACATTAAAATAAAATATTTAAGTCTGGGATGTTCAGCTGCAATAAATGAATTAAGTAAAATATAAATTATTCCAATTCTAAATATGAATATTTGGGGCTTCTAGGAAACAAGACTATACATGTGTTGCATTTGTGATCAATGTATGCTTATTGTGTAAAATGTAAACACTAATGTAAGCTTATAACAGCTTTGCAATGGTGTTAAAATGGAAAAATAGCTTTACATAGGAGCAATTACATACTGATCAGATTGTGCCAGTGTCTTAATCAAGTGGCAGTTGGTATGGGATTGCTGGTAATCCATTGTCACACAATGAGGTAGACATGGAAATGTTCTACACATTGTCAAAGCTTCATGGAAAATGTAAACACACATGCCTTTAGCGTTAACGGCATTCAAGGCTTAAAGTGAAAGATACCTTGACACCAAAGAACAGCTGATCAATGCCATTAACAGTCATTCTTTTATTGTACGACAAAATTAATAAAAACAGACTTTCAGTCAACATGAAGCTTCAACCATGCAGGAACAAATACATTATAAATGCATATAATCATCATACAAACTATGTGATGAGACTAAGGATTATCAAACCTCTTTGGAAATTGTGGAAGTGGACATTTTAACTAATTTACTGTTTCTCAATGGAGCAAACATGTTCAAAAGAGGGTTTCTGACAGGAAATTATTTATAATAAAAAATGTATGCATATAAATTTGAGTTGGCCCTCCACATACAGTATATGTGGAGGAAAAAGAGCATATATAGCACATAAAGGAATGCTTCACTATAATGCTCACTAAAAAATGTAAAAAGAAAAAAAATTAAGACACATAAAAACAGAATATAAATCTAAAAACATTGTTTTATTCACATTGCTTGTGCTCAGATCTGTTGTGCATTGTGCTGCATGTGAGTGGAAAGCTTATTTAGGTAATGAGAGAGAAATAGGTCCATATTGCTGCAGACTTACGCAGACATACATTCAAGGTATGCATAAGGCTCGCCCTTGGGAATGATTTGACTAATCACAGGGAAAGGCGAGGGGGCATTTCATGTGGACTAGACCATCATGACAAAGAGCAAAACAAAACTAGCAACCCGCTCTTTGGCCCCCTCCCACATGTAAAAACATGTACAAAGTAAACTTGACTTAAGTGTGCATTACGCAACTCGGAAGAATTGAGAAAGAACGACCAAACGTGTGTAAGCTAACGACCAGCGCTCCATGACGGATGTACAATGCAGTCTCTACCAATCATAATCCCACAGTGGCACAGACATCCTGCAGGCCTACCATCACCAGCGGGCCTGGTTGCAAAGGACAGGTAAGGAACACCTTATGGCACTTCTGGCTCACTTCTTCAAAGTTGCACACTGCACCGAGCTACGCGACTGTTGCTCCCCCATAGAAAGGTCTGACACACTGTCGGCTACCGTGGTCCGCCCAGACTCTTTACTGCAGATTAAACACATACACTTTGGGTCCAGTCACTACTCCGCCTCATCCGTACACTAACTGCAGCTTGTACACAAAGACAAAAGCATGCGTTTATCAGCAGAGGGGCTGTTGAAAACCCTGAGCAAAGGAACTCCTCCAAGCAAAGGTATGGCAAGAAAGTAAACGTTTCTTTCACACTCAATAACACATCTCTCTCAATGCAATGTGATGCATCGATTTACAATGGTGCGCCCTGCCTGTCCCTTCTATTGTTCTCAATCTTAGTTCAGTCCCAGAACACCTGGCTGATGAGGTGAATAAGAAATTAAGTTCAGCAACGCCTTGAATGCAAATCCATTACACAAGCCGAGGTGGGAATCCTTTAGATTAAAGGAAAGGTGAATCTCACCTTTGGTCCGCTGCAGACGTTTTAAGGCGTTGCATGCGTTGGTTCATTATATATGCCTGCACTAAAATCTGTGAGATTTTGGTGACAAAAAGGTCTCAGTACACATGTGTGAGGGATGTAAGAATAGCTCTAGTTTACAGCAACTAGCAGTTTACAGCAACATAACAGAACATAACATCTAGCCATCATTAGAAATAACACAGCTAGAACAAGCTCAGAAATATTTGCAAATTAGACCCTTGCTATGTGTTACTAGAAATGCTGCCACGACGACACACCGTTTTAGTGGTTAAATGGAGGTGGTCTGGTCATGTGCAGGGGCTACAGACCTTCCTGTTGAAACATAAATAACAGAAACTGAGCGGTTTGAAACTGGAAAAGTAGGCATGGCAATACAGAGTAACCTTTGTAATTGAGGAAAAACAAGGTGAATGATGCTCCAAAGCACTTTAGAAGTGTAACCAAAAAAACAAAACAAAAAAGGAAATTAAAAATAGATGTTAATGTTCCCATGACCCTATCACTGACAAGCAGTGTTATCCTTGTTAGCCTCAATAATCTAGTCAAGTTAAAGCGGCATCAACGTTATATTTACATTGTTAATAATATAAAAAAGCTAACATGTATTTGCTATTCTACTTTTCATAAAAGGTTTAAAACAGCTCTTAAGATATTGATGTTCAAATACAACATTAAAGTAAAAGGTTAACTGTGACATTTTAAATGCCCTATGTTAGTTAGGCACTTGTCACGTAGTGGGATAAGGGATTTC
Organism: Percopsis transmontana; assembly: GCA_025447815.1. Lineage (NCBI taxonomy): Eukaryota > Metazoa > Chordata > Actinopteri > Percopsiformes > Percopsidae > Percopsis > Percopsis transmontana. Next base: position 9,101 of record JAOEHI010031015.1, on the reverse strand, counting down.
TAATAGGATAATGGGAAATATCTTGTTACATTGTTGCGATGTTATTTCTACTGAATGAAAACCAAAGACTATCAGCAAGACAAATGCAAATCCGTTAGTGGCAGTTTGGTTTCCATTCCATTTGGTAACAACACAATTAGTTGAAGTGAAGAATCAGTAGAGCTTTTTCTTTCCAATTACTACATGACAAACAACCCATGAAGACAGATAACCCTCCAAAACAGAAAATGCTGTTTTTAGTTTCGGAGGGGGGGAGGCCGTTATGTGTTACATTCAAACCAAGTGGACCAAAGGACAGCATAAAGCAATATTTGGTAGCAGAAGACAAACTAAAAAAGGCCCCAAACAAGCAATCCCACGTGCTTTAGGGATGCTCAAAGATAAACACTGATCTCTACCCTAAAAACCTATGTTGTGTAAAACTACTCTCCAAACTAGGCTGTGTGATACAATACAGTATAATCACCTTCAGCAATTTGGACAGATGGGGGGGGGGTTATGTTTTAACCTACATGCATTAACCAGAACCTGAGGTACTCCAGATACGACTGAGGCAGGGTGCAAATGTTAAAAAGTCAACAGTAGAGGGAGGGAAACAAAATGGACATAAACTTAATGGCACTTTTTCCAAGACACATTTCACAAGATGGAATAATAATTCTCCTGAACTGCTTTGAGGCTGCACAGTTGACTGGGCAGTGCTGACTCTTTGAATGGTTGTGTAAAGGTTGTGTTTCTGTTGTTTTGAAATGGAGGTTCAGACGCTCGCTGGGGCGAGGACAGAGGCTGTATGACCGTTAAGGAGTTAAACTATTCCTCTTGTTTAAAACAGTCCCAGTACTCCCAGTACACCCCATTAACACATCTGGCTAGAGGAAAAAATCAAACAGAAATACAAAGAATCCTGAAAGAGCTCTGAAATTGACCTTCAGACAGCCAGCATGGACCCCTGTGTGTGCATGGAAAATTCCCAGCTGAACGGTAAACAAGTTGCGGTGTTGATTGTTGTTGACATGACTGCATGTCATGTCATTGATAAACTGTAAAGTGGGTTTGTGTGTCAGCGTTTGTTTACGTGTGTGTGTGTGTGTGTTTCCTAGCTCAGTGGAGCACAAGGCTCTGCGTTCTCAGTGTTTAGTTTCAAGGTAAATAGGAGATGCTGTGTGCCAGATTGCCCTTGGGAAGGTATGACTGGACGGCTGGATCGAGTCCTCCCTCCCCCGAAGGAAGATGTCACCAATTTGCCATGACAGCTTTGATGTCGCTCACCAGGTTCTGAGCCAGGCAGATCCCAAAAATCTACAAAGAAATACACACAAGGAAGAGAAAAAAATAATTCAGGCCAAGTGATGAACACTGGAAATCAGGTCACAGGCTGAGCTACACCAAGACAGCTGCACGTTGAAGTGCTTGATGTTCCGTGTTCTCACCAGCAGATGGCTGTGATGACTTAAAATCACAGCTCGCATATATTTGGCTTTAGAGGCCGACTGTTGATGACATGAGATTGACAAGCAATCCTTAACCAACGTCAACACAAGCCGTTACATAACAGATAAAGTGGGATTTGTTACCTGTAAAAGTGCAATACCAACGAAGATCCCGGCTACAACAATCAAGTTGTCCTGAAGCCACTTCTCAAACTGTCCCACGCAGCCCTTGGTGTAGATATATTTCTGCTGATCCAACTCCTGTGTGCACAGAAAAACACAAAAAAGCAGAATATATAAAAATGAAAACATTGTTATAAATAAAATAATAAAAACTCTGAAGTGGGGCCTTGGGTCTTTGGTTGAGTCAGACCAAATATCTGGGCTTTAAGCCATGATTAAGATGTTCTGGCAGGGACGGTGTTGTCCAATGACTAACCTGCGTGGAGGCCATGAGGCATCAGTCACTAAAAGCACACTCATTTAAACATACAAGATAAGGCAGAGTGTGCAGTATTTCCAGGACCTTGATTTGTGCTGCAGATGACCGGTTGTTTTTAGAGAAATCGGATGATGTATGCCCTCAACAAAAAAAGGTGTAAGCGACAATGGGAAGGGGGAGGGCGGGGTGGGGTGCAGAGAAAGGCCGTCCCACAATGGCGTCTTTGTTACTCTACGGGACGACTCCACCAAGGAACCCTTTTGTTCCCCCATGCGAAACCTGGAAAGGCAACTCTCAGCCAATGAGAGGGCAACCCGAGTCCCTGGGTAGCCAATGACACATCAGGAAGCCATGTGTTGTTATGACCTTCCCCTGAAGCTAATTCAGCCATCTGCCTTTGTTGTAGAGCTAAACTGCCCTTGTGCTCCGCTTTTCCTCTCCCTCACTCTAGATGACACGCCATAAAGACTCTGCACACGGATACTGATCACTGGTTAGTAATATAGATCATGGAAACATACATAGCCAGTGGCAGGTGTTTCGCTGTAGCACCGTATGCATGGCAACAGAACTCTGACTGCAGTGCAGCAACCTCCACGCCCACAAAGAGCACAAGGCGGTAGAGTGGCATAGGCCACCAATTACAGAGTGTAGTAAGTCTGCTCCCTGGGCTATAACTGGAGCATAATTATCATTGCCGGAAGAACAATCTGTTATTAAGGCAGGGAGCAGAGCAGAAGAGCATGTCTGCTAGTGAACCCTGTGGGTTCTAGCGTTCTCACGTTGCTGCTATGCTGGCTAGCGTGCCTTGGGTCTACATGGACGCTTCTAGGGATGTTGCTGGCCACAGATGCTTCTATGGATGTTGCTGGCCACAGATGCTTCTAGGGATGTTGCTGGCCACAGATGCTTCTAGGGATGTTGCTGGCCACAGATGCTTCAGTCAGGTGTTTACACACCGAGTGGACTCATAGTCTTGATTGACAAACGTTCCCACAACAGCTGCTTCACCCGGGTTTTTTTTAAAGACGTTTGCAGCAATCAACCCGACACACCATCTAGAACGTCAGTGTGGCAGGTTGGTACAGGCTGTCAATCATCCATTATTGAGACTGGGTAAAAACATGAAGGGTGCCCTTCAAGCCACCCAACAGCAGCTTGAGTCATGTTCACTTCAGGAAAAGTGTACACATTTGAGAGCAGTCTCCTAGCAGGGCGACAACAGACCCTTAAAGGGTAAAGGCGTGGTATGATCAGATATGCAGACCAGTGTTGGTATGGCGAAAAATGTTCGGCACAGTTTTCGTTGACAAAACGAACACTGGTATAGACTCATAAACAGGCCCGAAGCGGTGAAAACAATACCAACCACTTGAAGACGAACGTCGTATCCACACTGCGTGTTGATAACGTCCTCCTGTGGGAAGGGCACAAGAACAGGATTGGAATACAACTCTCTCCCACCATACCATCTGCAGGCCAACTTTAAGCACTGAAACAGGTTATGATATGCAGGGAGGACATATAGGTCAAAATTACGCCGGCAAATATTGGCCTGTCATTAATCTGGGATGTAATTGTCAAATATAGTTGTTATATTTTCTGGTGTAACTGACACCAGATGCACCTTGTCCGGTCAGAATCATTTGTTCTGGAAACAAATCAAGTAAACTAGGGTATAATTAACCACATTTATTGTGCCGTTATTACAGCTGTATGCCCTGCATGTATACAACTTGTATTCTGACACCCAGGGATACAGGGAGTCTGCATACAGGACATCATTGTACTAGGTATATTAAATTCTTACAGCAGGGTCCTTAACACAGCATGAGAAGGGAACTCCACAGCGCTCCCTGCTGGGGTTATGCTCGGTGCAGTTGAAGTAGATGTTCATGTTCCAGTCATTGGGCCCGTGAGCTCCACAGCACGACCACTGTGCCAAGAAGAACATGGGAGGACTTAACAGGCTGTTACTGCTGAGGGGAAACAGTTACTTGCCCTAATCTGGTCCCTTAAGATGCCTCAAGTAAGCTTGGACGAGCACCCGATTTACTGTAGCGACAACAGTGAACAGTGGATTAAACAGCTGGTTAATTGTCATGGTGGACCCCTGGGATTACATACCTGATCTGAATCACTTCATTCATTTTGTTGGATAATGGTTTTCATCATTTACAAGCACATTAGTAAAGAGATGTACTCTACGATGACGGACTGATTCATTTCTCACCTCTGCTAGGATATCATGAGGTGTTTAGGGCAGGTTTGGCAATGGATAAAAGCAGTTAGGGTACTATTGGGATTAGTGACAAAGACAAGCGTGAACGGTAGCGACACACCAGTTCATGTTTCCTGCTGCACTCACATATTCCTGAGCAAAATCAATGAGATTCTGCAGGTCGATATCGTCCCGATAAGCCTTAACGTTGTTGTTTATGAAGAAGTTGAGCTGGTCTTTGATCCAGTCTTTGAAGACAAAGGCAAGGATTCCAGCAGTCAGCTCCAGGAAGAAGATCAAACCGAGGAACACAGAGAACTGGAGGTACACACACACACACACACACACACACACACACACACACACACACACACACAGAACAATGTATTCATCCCAGAATTAAACACCCTTAATGTGTTTGTTTGTATAGCAACAAGCACAACTGGACAACAACAGTGCTCAATTGCTTAATGCATGCAGATGTAGTCGGGCCTTCCCAGACGGACTAGCTCACTGACTAGGAGTGTGGCTATGAGACCAACGGTCCCAGAAGAACCATTAGGTCATCCCTTTACAGTAAATGCAAGGGAAAACAGTGGCTTATGCACAGGGTCATAAAGAAGGGCCCGGCCCCAGAAGCCACATCAGCTGTCCACGGCTCCTCCACAGCCGACCGTCCGCTGCTAATGGAGCCGGGCGGTAGATAATAGCCTCTCAGAGTGGCAGACAGCAACACGCCCAGCTTGTCTCTATCACTCGCATGCTGCTATTAATGCAGCTGAACCAAAAAAATACTTCCCCAAATGATGTCATGGCTTTTGGGAGACACAAGGTGGTGATGGGGAAAATGTTGTTTGACACAGAGGGGGGAAAAAGATAGCTGAATTGATTTCAGTTACTGGAAGCATGAGCTGAGATAACACTCGGTTTAGCAATGAGATGCCACACGTTTGTAGCACGCAATCAATAGTTGTGGCCGATATGTTTAACCCGCAGTTGCTGTGCGAAGGTGAAACACTTCCTGTTGTAGACGAAAACTAGAATAAGTGGCACAAACAACTAGAACAAGAACACGTCTATAGACGTAATGTGAACTTCTCTTTGGACAATGTTTAGTAAAATATGTAAATTGGCTATTAATAAAGTCCTTGTGATTGTCTTGCGTGGTAAAACAAATAACAGCACGGTATTTACAAGTAACACGGCACATACAGTACATAAAAAACTTATTATGTTAAACTACTCTAAGGGAATCGATTATAAAGCACCACCGTATTTCTCCAGAAATTTTAAGAAAAAAAAGTGACCCATCAACTACTTTTAATCATTATTCTGTCACCTAAAAATAATCTCCAAACACTTGACTGTCTGACATGACTAAAGACAAGAGAAAGCTGTGATTTAGATACTTTTTATTTACAAACTCACAAGCACAACAACACAAAGATTAACTTAAAGAAAAAATCTGAAGTGCATCTCCTGGTCGGAAGTGTCTTCGGCTTAACAAGAATGGTACTATATTCTGCTTTATCACCTTTCTTTGTGTAGGGACCGTCTCCTGTTCTGACAATTTCTCCTTGAAAGCAACGCCAAACATACCAATTGTTCCTTAACATTGAGAAGTTGTAAATTGCAACAGCATTGTAATATGTGTTCTCACAACAATAATAAAGGACAGAGGAGTTCATCTACAACTTCCTTAACGACAATGTGCCAATGTTCCAATTGATTTTTTGTACACAGTGCCACTTTTGTTTAGGAGAATATCACTACGGCACCTAGTTCAGGTCGTATTGTATTGTATGTATTGCTCATATGTCACGCGCCTCGTCCCAGAGATCCGCGTGACACCCAACTTGGCGAGTATGTTCCAGTCCAACTAGCAGCTACACTCATGGCTTTGCCTCTGGTGAGAATTGTGGATATGAAGGTGTGAACTGCTGGTGAGAGGTGTGAATTGGCTACACGTGGATGGGAGCGAAAGGTCTGAACAAAGTGAAAGGGTGACTTACAAATTTAAGCAGGAAGGTGTTCTCCCGCAGTGCTCCGATGCAGCCAGCAAACCCCAGGATGAACATGACCCCACCCACCACAATGAAGAGCCACACAGGGTCAAACCCCCCCAGGTCTGTGATGGATGACAGGTTGGCGAGCACCCCCTGGGAGAAAAGTCAAAATGTCATTATGGTTAGAATGGTTTCTGTAATTGCTTCTATAATATCAGCTTTCCTTTCCTTCTTACACAGTTCGAGCAAAGTCTCTCTCTACTTTCGACTCAAAGTCGCCCTTAAAAGTGACAAAGCAAAGTGCTGGGAATTCAAAATGTCAGCACTGCCTTGTCCAGAGCCCAGGAGTGTAGCTGAGAGGGACTCAAAGGGAATGTTGTCTGTCAGGTGTGTTGCTTATTAAACAGGGGAACAAAGTCACACTGCGACTTCCTGCAACTCCCGGGTTTTACTCTATGGCAAATGTCTTACAAGCCTTTAACAAGAGACATTTGCAAGGGAAGGCCCCGTGTGAACCCTTCATCGTTCACACACAGTTCCCCTCCCTTGTCGACGGTCCAACCCCCGCAGCCCCCGAGGCTGTGTGTTCAAGATGACTTCTTGTCACAGCCCGTCAGCTGCTCTCGCTTCCTCCATCCTGTTTGCGTCTCACGTATTCTACAAATCAGAATCAGGAGGGTGCGATGGTGGTAACACGTGGCAGTAACATTTTTCTGACATGCTGCTTAACTTGACTAGAGGATTCGAGGATGACTCGCAGACAACACTGGCAGTGCTTGTGCATTTCCCTGTTCATTACTCATCCTGTGAAAATTGATGCTTAAGAGAAACTGGTTTGAATTCAATCACGAGCCCTGGAATAATGGCCTAGTCTTCCGGTCAGCACGGACCTGACACCAATCACTGCCCAGAAAGAAATTCCTACAGCTCAAGGCTATTCCAGTAGAGACAATTCCTTATTATACACACTGTATTGCCAAGGTATCCCATATGAAATTTTGGCAATGTCTATGGTACAACTGCTGGCCAATTGATGAGCTAATTTACTAATAACTCAGTGGGGATGAAAGACTAATACTGCCATATGCTGTCACACACGAGAGAAGTATGGTGAAGCTTGACCGTTACACGCCAGTTTAACCTTTCACACGCCAGTTTCTTACAAACTCACATCACCCCATCAAATGCCTGATGGCCGCGTGTTTAATGAATATGTAATGGCCGCTATATGCCACTCAGCAACATGTTCCTCCATTTTAAAAAGGAATAGTGTGGATTATCTGGCCACTGAGGGCACAGCGACCAAACGGTGAGTCACCGCACCACTCACACAATAATTGGGGCGAGTGCGTGAGCATGCATGCAGATATGGGGCTCTCAGCTCGAGGTGCGAGCTGAATCCAACAATTCCTTCTGTAGAGAGGAGGTAATAACTTATGGTTGATGGAATCATGTGTGGGTGTACAGGTGTACAGAAAAATAAAAGTAAACCAACAAGCCGACAGTGAAGTGAGGGCCGCTGGCAAGAGACTGAAACACATTCTGCTTCTTGTAAGCAATAGAAAAGTGGCAAGCACATTAGATTGTGAAGACAATAATTTATCCTAAGGACAAGTGGCATACACACACCCAGGAATGAGGGAAAAAATGTATTCATGCGAGAATCGCGATACTGTGCTTCTGCAATTTTTGTATCGTCAAAATAATAATACAATTTAAAATAGATTTGTCTTTTTTTTAGCCAGAAAAAAAGTCAATTTAATCTTAGCGGGAGTGAATTTATGGTTTTATAGTATCGTCCAACAGGTGGCGCAATGGTCTATTCGCATCAATTACATTCCGTTCTGTTAAGTCATGTTCATAAAAAAAAACAAAACTATGGCAGACGCAGACGGACCTGTAGAACCTGAACCCCCATATTTCAAAACCGAAGTATGGAAACATTACGTTTCCACAACAACAACAAAAATGGTAGTATCATATCGCAATCTACAGAATCTCAATACATACAGTATCGCAATACATATCGTATCAAAAATCATTGAGATATCCTATCATGAGGTCCCTGCCGATTCCCGTCCCTACACACACCTCTCTCTGCAGGCAATGTGCAGAAACATTTTCGCGAGAGAGCCAAGACTTCAGCACCATTATAAGGTAATATTATAATGGTAATAAGTGCCATAAAGTGCTGCAGCAACACTGTTTCAATTTTGGCTGGAAACAAACCACTTTCTCTCAAAAGAACCCTTATTCTAGCTACACCCCTGTGTAAACGCATCTTATTTTGTTGCTAAGGTAACTGTACGGATAAAGAGGGGAATGCAAGGTATGCTATTGCGGCAATCCTGTTGTAGGTAGTGCGCCTGTGTGCATGTGTTTACCTTCTCCGCCCATGCCCACAGGCCTATGGCAAGGAACGCTGCTCCGAGTAACTAGAGGAAAACACAGGACAAGACAGAGCTTAGATCGATACAGATTGCTTTGTTCATATATTCACCAGACCAATAGAATAGTGCATCCACATTTATTCAACAATAAAATAGTGCATCATCCTGTCCTGTCTAAAACAAGATACTCATCATGCGATATACATCCACACGCTATAGTGCGCACATAAATATTTACATAAATAGCCACAATGCAGAGACAATTATTTCTCTACATATGGGTTATTATCCCATACTGGGCTGCTGTAACCTTGTTCCTTTATTTACTGTAGGAGTTTAAATATCTTATACCTCTCATTTTAATGATCTTTTATATATAAATATACTTATTTTAAGTGCTTACCATGTTCTACCCGTCTATACCATATCTACGTGCTGCTGGGACGCACCTTATTTTTGCAAAGGCATTATTAGAAGCCCAATCCATTTCTATAGTATAGTATAGTATAGTATAGTATAGTATAGTATAGTATAGTAAGATAGATAGATAGATAGATAGATAGATAGATAGATAGATAGATAGATAGATAGATAGATAGATAGATAGATAGA
>JAOEHI010031005.1:8703-24521 GCA_025447815.1 Percopsis transmontana | reverse complement strand
CACACACACACACACACACACACACACACACACACACACACACACACACACACACACACACACAGACACACACACAGTGTATAGTAGTGGATTTTTCAGTGGTGCAAGGATGACAGTCATTGATTTGGACAAAGACAGATCTAACAATTAAATAGATGTTTACATCATTCTGGAAAAGGACCTGTGAATGTTTTTATTGCGTTGAAAGTAGACGGAGAGACAGAGAGCTTTGTCTTCTTAAAACGTTTGTCATTGTTGTCAGTAGGCGTTGATCCGAACGGTTTCTACTGTTTTGAACAAAGACTACAAGAATAACCCAGCATAACTATCCTTTATTCCCTACGGCCAATTCAAGAGATAATAGATATATCATGGGCTTTACATAACTCTACCTGTTAAAAGTTGTTAAATGTAATTAATAGTTAATGTAGACAGAACTTAAATAAGTCACAAAAGTATTCAAATCAAAATATATTTTATACTTTAGATTCTTCAGAGTAGCCGTGGTGACGGCTTGTATTCTCTCAACCAGCAAGACCTTGAATGAGTGGGTGTGTCCAAACTTTTGTTTGGTACCGTATAACTCTACATAATTTCTGTACATTCAGCAATATTTATTAATTCCTAACTCTTATCAGTCCAGTGTGGCATAAAGTCTGCCAGCTGACGCAGAGGGTATATCAGAACAGCGAAGATGTTATTCTCAACAAAATGAGATGCATGCATTCATTTATGAGCGAAAACACACCGCTGTCCTAAAGATGAACTTCTTTGTCCTATTTGTTGCTGTCGTTCCAAGTCGAAGGAATAAACCGTCAAATACAAAAAGCAAAATAAGTTGTTTCTCTTCTACTGGCTGTCTCAAGGCTTTTTTCTGAAGTTGCGATTTCCTGTGAGTTAAGCGTGACAAACAGCCAACTGAAAGTAGTTTTCCTCTCAGGAACAGCAGTATGGCCTAAAGCAATAGGGTGTTATCACGCTAATGCATTTTGTACTTTGCAACTTTACAACAACATAGTCCTCTTAACTGCCATTGTCAAAGACGCCGCACCAATAAACGTTGGCAATGTTTTTATGAGGCAAGAGCTAGCCTCATATACACAGTTTATTGATGTGAAATGAATGGCACAACACAACTTGATCAATATAAATCACGAGAGATGGCCAGAGGACTGGACGTTTGGATTCTGACCAGTCGAAAGCTTTTGTAAGACGACAAGTCCTTAAGTTTATTTATGTGAATATGGTGTTCACACAGCACACCGACGCTAGCCAACATCATTTAATGCAATGTAAATGACTACAGTATATGCCCCTGACTGCAGGATGACTCATCACTATTTCAGGAAAGGCAGCATAGTGTGACTCCAAGCCCAAACGTTGTGGGTTCGATCCCCGTGCAACATCAGTTAGCACAATGCCTAACCCAATACTTACTAGTATTTCTAGTGATTGTACACTCACTGTGAGTCAATTTGGATAAAAGCATATAATCTAGGGTCTTGCGTTCAAATGTTTCCCTCTTTCTCTGTTCTGGCTAGAAGGTGGGCGGAGCTGTGCTGGGAATATTCTACTGAAAAGAACCATAGAGAGTAGATGCTACTCGCCCTGCTCTAACAGGTGCAAACCGATCTAGCAGAAGAGCTCGACGCTCTGCCAACTCGTGCCAGCATGGGCCGTCCCGTGTCCGCCTCCCTCGCCTGTGTCGGCTGACCATGATTAAACGCCCCATCTGCTGCCGTCATCCTGTCGAGAGAGAGTGGTGGGAATGAGCGACAGACGGTGGAACTGGGGGGGGAAGAGAGAGAGAGAGAGAGAGAGAAAGAGAGAGAGAGAGAGAGAGAGAGAGAGAAAAAATCGGACTCTGGCATCTGAAGCGGCATGGACTCAAAGAGAGAGAGAGAGAGAGAGGGAGGTAGTTCTCTTGTCGTTTACAAGAACTGGAGATGAACGGGGGGAGAAGGAATAGATCATTGATGAGAGAGAGAGAGAGAAGCCTGGACAAGGAGTGGGGAGAGAAAAGGGCTACAGAGGAAATCTATACGTCATTTGTCAGCCCAGAACACGGAGCCAGTGCCGTCTGTAACTCAAGTAAACTTTTCTAGAGTTGTTTTACAAAGCCCGCTGCGTAATGCTTTATGTCACTACACCGTGCTGCTGGTTGTGTTGGTGTGACGTCCTCTCACTCCAATACACGGGTTGGATGGATGTAGTTAAACCTGAACGTCGCCACTGATGATTCTGACAGCCCGGTCTGGCTGCTGTTACTGTGACAACCACATTTCTTGTCTCACGTGTGTGATATATGCGGATCGTGTTACTGGAGATCACCAACGATACATACAACGGTGCATATGGAATATGGAAGCATTTAATCGGTGGCTTTTGTCCTTTATCTGAAAAACAATATTCTATAATTTACAGTACATACCGTAATATAAACTGTAAAATGTCCCAAACTTTCTGTAGGGCCTGAATGTTTAATGCATATACCGTATCTTAATAGTTATTAAGGCCCTTTTCAGGATATCCAAATGGTATATGCTGGTTACATGTCCTATATCCAATTTGGAGTATAGTATCCAGAATGATAATACAATATAAAACTGTGTGTATGTGTGTGTGTGTGTGTGTGTGTGTGTGTGTGTGTGTGTGTAAATAAAAGTATGGCCGAACGGAGGAATCTTGAGCTTCAGCTCAACTGTCCCCGAACACCCTCGGTTTCTACCGTTTGCATCACATTATGCAAATGTATTCAGCATTTTTATTTTATATTATTTGTGTGGCAGGTGTGTCTTTATAAAGACTATATCCTGCTTCCGTTTTAGTTGTTCTTGTCCTGCATGAACGCTGGAAGGACAGATGTCCAAGCTGCATTATTTGTCAATCGTTTCTCACACACACACACACACACACATACACACACTCACACACACACACACACACACACACACACACACACACACACACGTTAGTAGTTTAGGCTATTCTTTTCCACACTGATCCAGAAGCAATCAATACATCAACAGCATAAATGGGACAGAAAATAAAAATTGCATAAACAGAAACTCGCAAACACACATACAAAGGTTTGTCAGTATGGGAATGATGCAAGACTAAGATAGCAAAATATTAGTGTAAATAAATAATGACAGTGTTGTGCTGTCCAAGATGCTTCGTGTTTAATAACACATAATATTCGGAGGCAATTGAGGTTATTTGCCCACAGTGACTCGGGGGAATGAGTGACTTTAATTGTATAGAGATTTTCAATTAGACCCACAAATCTCCCTGCCAGGTATCAGGTGTGGTTTAATTATAAACACGGTAATACTCACAAATATTTAGCTGGAATTACACCTGCAGCACTATTTAATTGGCATCGCCAGGTTGAGGTGGCTGTATTTCCGATAACAAATAATGTCATGATTATTTATTTTATTTTATTTTATGGAAGCAATAATTGAGATATTATTTGAGGACTCGATTTTTAAAATGCTTAATTTCACCAGTGGGGAAAAAGCATTGAATACACTACTTACTGATGCAGAGCCATACATTTAAAGATTTCAATATATAATCTAAAAAATACCTGCAAAAAAATAAATAAGTACAAACGGAATCGATCGCCTGCTCACATAAAATCCACATATTAGAGCTCCATTTGTGGATCACGGGGGACAAAAAAATCCTCAATACATACTCTAGGCACAACAAGTACTCACTTATATTCTCATCAATAATAATTCCCGATAGAAAGAATAATAGAGGGCACTTACCTTTGTAAAGTGCTGTGTTAATCGGCAGGCTGAACAAAGGCAATTATGCGGTTGTCTGGCGGTTGGACAATTAGCACACAAGAGTGTGAAGGTAATTGGGCGCAGGGTCACCATGAGCGTTCATGTTTCTACTTTATTGTCTGTTTCATGTTTTTCAATATCTTATCTTTTTCTGTAATTGGTTGAAGCTGCAGTCCTGAACCTTTTTTATGTCTCTGAGCCAGCGACAGTCGTGTCTGGAGGCGTTATGTTTTTGGGTTGTTCGTCTGTCCGCAAGTTGTACGTCTGTGCGTTCCACTCTCGTGAACGCCATATCTCGAGAGCGCCTTCGGGGGAATTTCTTCAGATTTGATACAAATGTTCACTCGGAGGCAAAGATGTAATTCTAGTTTAATGAAGGCGTCCAGCCCACTTGCTACTGATTCAGGTAAGGCAACAGTAATTCAGCCTATTGTCTATTCATTAAAGCCCTTTCCAATTGAACTTCTGTCGAGCGGTGGACAGGTGGACGTGTTTCATGTCAGGCAGCAGCGGTCTGCCAGGCAGGAGCTAAATACGTTCCATTGTCCAGATCCACTGGTTGTGCTTTAAAGGGCCCTATTGGAGAGTACAGAATACTCCCGTTGTATTGCAGGGTCCTGAAAGAGCTGCACGGATTTTGAAATCTGTCAAACGTGTCACTGAGTCACAGTTCCACTTAAGGGAAAAAAAAACCCTTGTGTAACACAAGCCCGTCCAATTTGGCCCCAGGTATGACATCATTTTCTAAATTACAATCAATCCTCTCTGACCTGTCCTGCCACTCCCCAGTCAGGTAGCCAATCAACACCAACCGAAACCGAATCTTCAGATGGAAGGGAGAAAATGTCTTTCCAAAATGACAGCTTCAAATGAAATGATACGGGAGCTTTTAGGTGATGTAGGTGTTACCGGCTATAAGGTCACTGGAGGTCATTTAGACATTTATCTGTTGGTTGTTTGGCCCGCTTGTTCTGGGTGGTCACGTGCGAACTCAAAGGCCAACAAAAGGCTCTGAACAAACAAACGGAGTCGTGCTGACGAGGGGGAAAGGCGCCAGGCATCACTTGAGCTCGCGATGAATGTCAGGAAACATAACGTGTTGTCACAGAGGGTTTTCCTTCCCATCAGCGAGAGTAGACTCAACTCACAGACAGTTGCCTTGGGGAGAAATGTTGCAAAAATTACAAGTTGTGCCGCTCACACACACACACTCACACTCACACAGGCCCGTCTGTCTGATGGGAGCGCCGGTGAGCTACAGACTGTTTCATGTAATCTCTCATGTGGAAGTTTTGCTCATGTTTGGATCTGGAAGGAAGGAAGCCCCCCCCCCTTGACAAACTTACTTGACAAAAAAGCATCATTTGTCAAGTAAAATGTTAATCAACAGAGACGTGAATTGAGTTAATTGCTGTAGGAGGATGCTACCTTGGCAGTGTCAATCACAAAGACACACACGCTCGCTCGACCTAAGCCAGCCAGCAGTGAGCGTGGGCGCTATCCTGGCGAGCTGTCGGGAGAGAATGATGTAGCTTGGCAGACAGGCGTTTAGGGAGGACTCGGGTCCGTTCCGCCGTGTGACTGCGCCAGTCGCCATCCATCTCCATTATACAAATACACATGCCACCGGGCAGAGGGACTGCTCCGCAGAGAATAGCCACCAACTCTGGTTGTGTGTGTGTGTGTGTGTGTGTGTGTGTGTGTGCGCATGTGTGTGTCAGGGTAGGGCTTGGATAAGCTCGCGGTGTGAGGAGGGAACAGGTGTTGTCCCCTTGCTAATATTTCCCCGGCAATGGCATCTGTTCCTGTTTGGGTTCCACATAGCATGCTAGAGGACAGATTTCATAAAATGACTCTTCATGTATTAAGGGGGAAGTTCTCGATTTGTGTCGGGGGCTGTTGTTTTGGTTTGCACCCCCCTCGTGGGTGTCTCACACGCCTCTCTACCCCCCACCCCGCTCTACAAAGCTCCTAGGCTTTGTAGAGTTCTGCGGGTGCTATAACAGAATCGAGGAGTGTATCTTTTTTTTTAAACCAGTACATAATGATAAATCGTATATGGTTTTAGTCCACGTTGGGTTGAAATGTAGGTGTGTTGAAAAATTTGGTAATTTTTATAGCCTGTGTGTGTGTGTGTGTGTGTGTGTGTGAGGGATGATTATTTCAGAATTTAAAAAAAGAAAAGGAAAATACGCAGAGCAGCTACAACCACAACAACCCCAGGCAGAGGAGCTCTTAATTGTCGCGTTAGCAAATAAAAACATACGCCAGAGTGCTTTGGGAGGTTTACGTATTAATTGTGTGCTAACTTGCTAACTAGCCTGTGGCACTCCAGAAGACTGAAAGAGTTTGGTTGTTTTTTTTGGTTAGCATTGGTTTTTGTAGTTAGCTGTGTGTGTGTGTGTGTGTGTGTGTGTGTGTGTGTGTGTGTGTGTGTGTGTGTGGAACCGCCATCCTCTGATGCCCCCACATTGGAGCCAGGGCGAGGTTCATATCAGGTCCCACAGAGTTCAGGCGCTTACCGCGCACTGGCAAGTGCCGAGGCAACGTCTTGTTTTAATTAAGCCGCTGCGTCTATGCGCCCTTACCGAGCCGCCGCCATTTTTCCTGGACTGGAACGCCATCTGTTCCCCCCTGGGACTCCGGTAGGACCAGCGCAAACTCTCCCCAATGCGAGGATATATCTATTAAAAAGCAGTTAACACTGGGACGGCCAAGGCTGTTGGTCAGCATTAATAGGTACCTGCAACGGCACAAACGAGTATATAGGTGAGAATGACAGTTCTGCGCTAAATGTCTCATGGAGGTAATGTGGTATAAGGGCCCGCGTTCCTTGTCCACACAGTTTGGTTTAAAAGGGATCGCTTACTCTGGGGGGCGCCTGAATGCAGCAAACCGGGAAGTTCTACACTGTTGCTTTAAATAGGGTTTCTGTTTCCAATGGAATCCAGAGGCAGTGGGAGCACAAACTGGCATCTCGCCCGAATGTGTTGTGAGGTACGAAGAAAACGTGACTCAGAAAACCCCATTGACAAAAAAAGAAAATGCGTGAGTAGAAAATAGGAACAGACGTGGAAAGGAACCCTCTGTCCACCTGCGGTAGTATTGGATGACAAAGAAAGGAAAAGCAGGGGAGAGCCGTCAGCGCCGCTGACTTACTGAACAAGACACAGGCCAATGAAAATGCTGTCTCTTCTCTGGGATTATCCCTGCATTGATGGATCCGACACTGTCTCTTCCTGTGGGAATCCCATTTGGGAGACGAGAAAACCCATTTATCTGCCCATATTCAGCCATCTGGGCTCATCGTTCATGGATACTGTGTACCCAAATAGGCCCTGCAGCTTCAACAGCTGATGAACAAAATCCCCTTCTACAGAGAGCTAGTAGGACACAGTTGAAGGAGTTGTGACAGTAATACAAACATTAAGGCTATATTCTTTTTCAGCAAGAGAATTGAGTAGATCGCTGTGTTTGGTGTCTTTTTGAGGGGTTAGATAGTGTTGTAGGTGATCAGACCATACCATCGAGTCAAAGAGGGGGTCAAGACCAAAACCGTAGACTGTATAGTACAATGCCGGTCCTTTTTGGAAGACAACAACTGCTCTGAGTTCTGGGATTTTGCTTAGAAACGCTGTTTGCATGTTTGCGTAGGCGTAATAATGACTGCTCTTGTTTTCGTGGCTCAAAAAGTTTGAAAAGCATCGTTCTTTTTAAAGAATGACAAATTGGCCAGCCTTGTTTCACTGGGAGACAACACTGAGTTGCTGTGAAGATAACAAAGCCTCTTGGAGAAACGGGGATGATCTCAGCCTTGGTGTGTTTGCACACAGTTTCTTATGAACGCAACCTAAATATAATCGGAAAAGATGCATTTAACTTGCAACTAGAGGATTTCTTTTAAATTATTTCTGTGTTGGTTTGGTGAAATTCATGTGCTTTTCAAACTTGTTTGCGTAACATAATTACAAAACAAAAAAAAATGTTCTTGACTTTTGATCAATTAAATGTCTTGTCGTCCTCAAATGAATCAAATTACTGAGGTACTGAAGTGTACCAAATAATCGTAGTTACTATTTTGACACGAAGAAAGTATTAGTCTGGAATGTACAATGATTCAATCATTCAAACCATAATAAAATAAAAATCTAGCCTATTTTGGGACTTTTGCAATACAGCTTGCTATTGCAGGCATAGCTGTGCAATTGTTCCTTAATGTTGTGATTTTGGCTCATCACTCTAAATAGAGCATATTGGCCTCCAAATGTTCTCCCAGGACTCTCTAAAACCAGACATTTTTGTAAATTATCTAAAGTATTAAAAACGTTAGCTTGAAATTGCTTTCCCACAGTATTGGTGCTAAACTGGCGTCCTTTATAATGCCATTGAGTGGACAGATTCTGTCCTTAAAACAAGCCGTCTCTATAGCCATGAAGGGTGATTTATTAACTGCGTACAGTACTTTCTGTCCTTTTTATGAATATTGGAAGTAGAGGGAAACCTTTTTCATATTGCCTTGTAACAGCTTTGCGTTATTATCTGTCGTGTTTATTATTTATTCAGGATTTGACCTTTACTCAGGAAGCACACTTTAATTTTCAGGGTTGGTCAGCCACTGAGAAAATGTCTCTGGAGAACATAATGGAAGGATGTAAAAAAGTTTACACTGATAAAAAATGTTAGACCAGTGACGATACAAGTAGGCCCGCTTATGTTAGGTGCCCCCTGCAGTCAGTATGTGGTGGTAAGTGGGTAACACTGTGTGACGTTTACTCCCCTGCCTATGGGGAGTATCACCTCACCTATGGATAGTCTAGTGGTCTGGGTGTTGGACTCCCAGCCAGCAGGGGGCAGGATAGTCTAGTCTTGATGCCTAACCCCTATCTACTCCATGTAATAGCACCATGTAATTGTAAGTCGCTTTGGATAAAAGCCTCTGCTAAATGATCTCATTGTAAGCAGCAGCACAGCAGATAGATTCATTTATGTGAAAGAAAAAAAAAAAAAACTAACAGCTACAAAGCTGTCACTGTCATTTAGTTAACAAGTTGAATGTAAACAATGACAACTTTGTAATTCACACAAGAAATAGTTTCACTACAAAATGCAGGACGGAGAGGTCTGGTTGAAGGTTTCACTGCAGCCAGCGTCGTGGAAGCATTAGAAGTATATTTTGAGGTACAACAGACCCTAACGACAGGGGAAACAAAAGAGGGATATGTTTGGTTCATTAAACGCAGCGGCCAAACATAATATTTCATCCCATACATCAGTGCGTGGACTTTTATCAAGCTGCAGTCGGTGTCACTATAAAATACCTTCATGATTCATACGATGTACAGTATGCAACAGCTACAGTGAACACAGGTTTTATGGGATGCTTTTATAACACTGCAACGTGTTGAAACGATGTACTATTATTTAGACAAATGTGTAACTTCAGAAAGACGATACGAGCCTTTGATTCTAACCTCTGTGGTGCTTTTCAAGAGAATATTTCTTTCGCTTTGGTCGGGCCAGGGGGTAAGGATCGCCAGAAGGGCCAAATCTTGCCTTAGTGCTTCCATGACCCATATCATATTCCTCAGGATTGCTTTTGAGGAGGGGAGGGGGGGGCGGGGGGGCAGTTTGGGGCCCACTTCGAAGGGCTACGTATGTGCGACGGTGCTCATGCAGGCATCTGATGAGATTTCCTCTGAATTGAAAATTCCCGTCTTCGGCTCTGAAAATTACCACCTTTTCAGAGAGAAAATTTGAGAAATTACATGTTACTGTTTGAAGTCAAAAGGCGCGAGGCGTGTTCTTTCAGAGGGAATTCAGGGGGAATCAGACGTGACGCGACGTTATAACACAGCCTGTCATTAGTGTCATTTTTCTGTGAAATGCACTAAGATTTCAAATTATGGGGTTTGCTTTCTGCACCGCATGAAATGATAGTTCGCACGCGCACACGCACAGAAAGGCACACTTGTTTTAGTTTTTGCCTTTTTATTGCGTTTGCTGACATTAAGAAAAGTGAAAATGCCGTCCTGAATGGCGGAGATGAACGCTGTGCGTTGGCAGTACATTTACATAGAAGTTTTTTTCCCTCCAAGTAAACTTTACTTGCCAAAACTTGATTGCATTCACATTTAGGTTTGTTATATTATTTCCTTGCTGCTGCCTATGCCTTTGTCACTAAAGCAGAGTTTAATTGACACTCATGACCATGTGGTGTGGATAAAACCATATCACTTCCCCCGATAGTGTGCCATAGTCTGCCATAAAATGTTACTTAGTATACCTTTAAAGGATAAAGGCTTGCTGTTGAAGGAAGAATTTGGGACTTTAGAAATGCCTGCCATTGCTACAAGCAAGGTTTTGACAGACTCAGCGAATGGCAGCCAATCAGAAACACCTGATGTTCAGGGAAATTAATTACTGCCACCATGTTGAGGAGGTCACGGTTCAATAACCTTCCATCGTCATTGGTGCAGATATCACTTGATGCCATCATATTCCTGGCATATGCCTGGATACAAACCCAGTGAAGGGGCTTGCAAGCTTTGTGAGCTACCCTAAGGTCACCTTAGCTTACCTGACGGTGAAAAACGTATTCATGTTATGGCAGTTGGCCAGTCTGACCGCAGTACACAACGTCTAGTCACATTGCTGAGACTTGCAATGGTATTGCATTGCTACAGTGTTTATGTCATGATAATGTGCCAACACCAACTAAACCTAGCATTATTTATATATATATGTGTGTGTGTGTGTACAGTATATATACACATGTGACGTAGCTAGTAGGAACTAGGATGCCTAATGGAGGTTTCATAAATGTCAGTTATGTCACATTGGACATATGTGGTTGTGTATGTATATAAACATTTGATTAGACATAACGTGTAGTTGCGGCGTGTTTTAGGAGGCCTAATGAAACCTTCATATGCAACCATGATTTAAGAATCTTCACTCAAGAGGAAGCTCGGTGCTGAATGCGTTACATCCCTCTTATCAAAATACATGTTGAGGGGGGCGGGCGGGCTTGTTTCGAGTCGTTGTGCTGTGCAGTTGCAGCATCCCGCGGTGGACGTCTTGTTAAAAGCCTTCGACTGTGGAGAGCTTGAGTAAAACATTGCTCCGGTCCAGCGGGCCAGCCTATCCAGCGTGCCGTTTGAACATCTGAACGTGTCAAATGCTTCGAGCGGGCAAGCTGAACCCTCTCGCCGTGTGGATAGATAGGGCTCAGACTAATTGCTGGGGTATCGCAACTTGTATATTTCATTAATATTTCAGCTCCGTTTCAGCGACCCATGTCTCTGCATTATTTAAACAGTGTTTGAGTGTGTGAGACGAAGATGTTTATGAAACAGATACCAACATTTATTTATTTTCCCTCAACCTTGATATTCATTCATTTTTAGTTGCGGGCCGTGTGACGGCTCCTAGTTTCAGCGTTGGCTAAATATTGATCCCAAAATCGACATTGTCCAACTTCGTTCGTACAGCTACTTTAGGGAATTCATAATTTCTCAAATTCTTTTTATATTGATTTGTGATTTTCCGGCATTCAGTGTGTAACCTGGCCACAAGGTAACGGCTTTGTCGTGTTTATTTATAGTGCGTCCGCGGTGCCCAGTAAGGCGAACGCATCAAGATGATACCTTTAGGTCTTGCAAAGGGCACCATCATAATTATTGTCTACAACACAGAGGATACACACTGGTAATGGCTTCACGAACCGAAGCTGAACAGAGCGGCTCATTAGTGGAAAAATGTTAGAGCAATATTAGCAACAAAAAATAAACAACAACATAAAAGCAAAGCAGAAACATAAAACCAAAACATAAAATAGTTCAAGGACAATTAATAACACGATGAAAACGAGTTTCTTCAAGTGAGTTTCCGTGGACCCCAATTTTAGATCCTGTGCTAGCTACACGGTTTTAGCGTCCCGCTTGGTTTGTTGGTTGCAACGCTGTCAATCTCGGCTATAAAAAAAAAAGAGAGAAATTGGCAGCTATATCACATCCGTCATTCATTAATCATTTGCGCAGGCACGCACACTAGACCCCCTGCTAGTATGTACATCTAGAAATAGCTCTGCCAGGACCATTCCTGTGTCCTTTTCGGCAACCTTTATAAAAGTTTCATTGCTGCAATATAGAACATTTTATGTCAAACGCTCATGAATCATTTGTGTCGAGGGGTGTTGCCGTCACGTGTGTGTGTGTGTCCGTGTGTAATCGCCACCCAGACATTCACCGCAAAACCCCTAACTTGTGAGGACCGTCTTAAATGACAATGGAGAGGTTATTTTAGGGCTGTTTGAGGGGATATAGGGTGACATTGAGGGGGTGTGTAAGGTGTTGCTATACAGCCATTTTCAAAATGGGTGTAGACTCAGTTACATTCGCTCACTTCAAAAATGTTTTGACTTAGATATCAAACATCTGGTCCACTTTTTATTTTCGTCCCTGGACTCTATTCATTTCATCCCTTTTGATCTGGACACAGCACATTCCAGAGGACATGAACTTCGTATCAATCAACCTGCAAGTCTATTGAATGGTGAATATTTGTGCTTTCTCGCTAACTACTGTATATAAATGGCCGGACGGTGAAGAAGATACGTTACAGACAATCTTGGTTTGAATGGCAGCCAACCATGAATGATAGTAGCAAAAAAAATAAAATGCCCTCGTTTGCCGAACTTTATCCTCTCCAACTCAGTCTGATTTGTATCAACATTTCTGCGGGTCTGCGAGGGGAAAACGTTTAGGGGGGGGAATTGAGATTCCATTTAGATTGTGTGTCCCCGAACTGCATCGCCCGTTGCCTTGTTACACGCAAAGAATGAGACACACTTTTACGCACAATTAGCTTTCCACGTGAGAACCCTATGACTCGAAACGCACAGGCCGGGGATATATGGACGTCCTTTACCTATTTCCCACTACATTGGATGAGTTTCCAGGACACTGCATAACGATGAACAGCAAAAATAGAATTATTTAGAACGTATTAGCATTACAATTACAATGAGGTCATTTAGCAGACGCTTTTATCCAAAGTGACCTACAGTTACATGGTGCTATTACATGGAGCAGATAGGGGGTAAGCATCTTGCTCAAGGATGCTTACAGGTAGGACAACTCTGGGGCTTGAACCCACAACCTTCTGGCTGGGAGTCCAACACCCAGACCACTAGACTATCCTGTTCCTTTCATTTTGTGATATTCAATCATCTGTATTGATTAATAAAATAAAAGCATGTTGCTTTCAGACCTGGTTGAAGTCTAGCTGTAAAAATAGCACAGCACAGACGTGCATGATAGAAAAGACGTGGCCTTGACTGTGCGTGTGCGTGCGTGTTAAATGTACAATTGCACTAATCGTGTGTGGCCTGTACAACCTACACACTAGCAGGAAAACAAAGCTTTAACAACCCTCATTGGTCAGAGCCTTCACATGTACCAGGGATTTAAATACTTGTCAGTTGTCATTCTATAAATACAACCTCACATTACTGATTTTGTTTTGTGTGTGTGTGTGTGTGTGTGTGTGTGTGTGTGTGTGTGTTTGGTGTGGGGGGTACAAAGTGATTGCAAATAAGAACTTTATAATTTGTAAGTCTCATTAAAAATGAATTGCTTTTTGAGAGCCCTTGGGAAGCAACTGGAAAATAAGGAGTTTGTTTCAATTCCTCTTTGTATAACTGGTTGCTGAGCAACCACAAACGATTACCTAGTCCCATTATGAATATCATTAGTACCTTTTTCGCTGTATTAAGTAAAGTAAAGTTGTGGAAGGTTTTTTATTCATCGACACTCTTGTAGCCTTCCCTTGGATTTGTGTGCTAATGAAATTGTTTTAGGCTTGTGCTTTTGATAAGTGAAATAAATCAGTTTACATTATTCCTGAATAAAACGTGTTTTATTAAACAAAGACTAAGCTGGCATTGGTATTAAGCAGTTGTGTTGTTTTTGTACTCACTATGCACGATTAATGCCACATGTTGAACTTTTGTATATAAATGTTTCTATTTATGTCCGATTCACGAATGCCTTTCCCCACACACACAATGAGCAGTGGTTGGTCCTCCGGAGAGGATAGGCGGACAGGGACTAGATATCTTTTCTAAATGGTGAATTCATTTTAAGTGATTAAAAAGGTTTGAGAGAATCACATTATATCATCACGTGCTTATGAAGAGATTTAGCTGTAACGTCCTTGTAGGAAACCCAACGACTAGTGGGTCAAACTGAAGCTCACAATCTGCCACGTCAACATCTAATGGCTCCCGGTCAAAGCTTAACAATGCACCTACATCTGGTAACATCAATACACTTCAAGGGCACAAGAGATGCTCTCGTGTAGCGTAACTGTGGGGAAACAGATGGAGCACAGATACCAATTTTCTCTTCTTTTCCAGACTACAGCTTTTTCTCCACCAGCATGTGGCTCTATACGATACAATTAACTCCTGCCTTCCAGCAGATCTCTCTCTTCCAATCTGTAGTGGCATTTCTGTGCGGCGGATTGGATTCCATGCATAGTAAATGCCTACTTACAGTATGCTAAACATTTGGTGAGATGATTTTATAGTACACCCAGCACACAGGTAATGCGGCGATTAACCGCGCTTAATGCCGCTTGGCTTAATTTTTCTTAACGATGGTTTTTAATTAAATTGAACAGAATTCTGAAATGCTCATGAGTTATATTGTCTGTAAAGAGTGTGTGTGTCTCTGCCGCAGCTTCCTCAGATTGAACAAGGGAAATATATTATGCAAAGCCCTAGAATAGCATCTGTGTTGGACATACGGTCTTTATTTGGTGTGTTCTTGACAAATCATTCCCAGATTTTACAATTCAATTTATTGTTCAAGTTTATTAATTCACCCAAGTTCATCAAATACTTGTTCTGTAAATAGTTATTTTACTCTTGTGATGAAAAACATCGATCTGAAGCTCAATTATGAGGATGTTCTGTAAAAAGTTTTTTAACAAACAATAAATGTAGCGACCTTCGATTAGGCCTCGCCCACTTAAGACCAGCCCATTCCGAGTACGAATACAGATACAGATAATATAGTTGGTTGAACAGATACAGATACAAATAATGGTTTACTTGTTCATCCCTAGAAATCTCCATTCCACCTTAACCATCACCTTAAACACCCTTATTCAACTTGAATCTTCTCAGGACTTACAATAATTATTACAAAACATTGTCTTTTACGTGCCTGTAAACAGAATGTGTTGATAAATTAAAGTCACAACAATAAGTAATCAAGAGAATGAATAATTTGCTTCCATCTGTTGGGTTATTTGTACTGACTGAATAATTAACAGACTTTGATCATGATTGTAATCAAAACAGCCACATTTGTGTCATATCAATAATAGTTAGCAAGCTAAAACATTTTTTAAAGATGGCGTGTCATTATTAAGCATGCAAAGGCAGTATGTTTGTGAAGAAGTGTGCTAGAACAGGCCCTTGTTCTTCGTAATAGTATTGTTTTATGAAAAAATACTTCCCAGAACCTACTTGTATATACAGCCAACCACTGCAAATTTTTCTAAATATATATATTTACATATATTTTAATCTTATCTTAACTCTAGTTAGCTCATGCTTAATGGATCTTGAGTGGTGCATGCCCAGCCTTGCGTCCTTTTTACTTAAGGATCCACAATTTGCAAGATCCTTATGCTCGGTGTTAAAAAGCTCATTGTCCTTTCCACTGCCTGGTAGAATACTTCCCAAAAGGTGATATGAAAGCATGCCATTCCTCTTAAGTGGTTCATAACAGGCATTTTATAGAGATTTTACAACATTCTCCCAACGATCCAGCATGTCATTTGAACACCTCACACTGTGTTTGCAGTAAAAAGCAAAATGCAATTACTCATGAATAAAAATGAGAAATGGGATGAAATCAAGGTGAAGTAATCCAGTCACATATAGAATTGGGGCTACAGAGGCACTTTTTGTCATGTAAATCAGATCACTCTTAAATTAATCTCTCT
>JAOEHI010030974.1:3976-24532 GCA_025447815.1 Percopsis transmontana | reverse complement strand
TGTGTGTGTGTGTGTGTGTGTGTGTGTGTGTGTGTGTGTGTGTGTGTGTGTGTGTGTGTGTGTGTGTGTGTGCGGTGCGACTATGGCTTTCTAACAGGGAGGTATGGCAGAGACTCAGACTGGTGTGGGCATATGGTGTGGATTCTGTGGATACTGTGTGTGTGTGTATTCTGATTGTCTGTCTGTGTATGTGTCTATTGTGTGTGTGTGTGTGTGTGTGTGTGTGTGTGTGTGTGTGTTTACATGCCAAGATATCCATCAACATGAACACACACACACACACACACACGCACACGCACACACACACTCCCAAAAGACAGACAGTCTGAGTCTGAGTGAATGGTCATTCAGCTCCAGTCAGTGGTAAGAAAACAAGTGAAAGGCTGGAGGAGATGAGGGGTTGAGGAGGAAGAAGAGGAAGAGAGAGGAGGATGGGGGTCTTGGGCCAAAATCAACATGGTGGGATGGGCCGTCTCTCACCCCCAGGCTAACGCTGTGTGAATGAGAGCACATGCAGGACTGCAGGCTTCTGTGCCGTTCCCCGCTGAAAGAGGAAGAGGTGGTTCATGCCCGGTGTCATGTGAGAGGAGAATATAGAAATGGAGCTTACGGTATGAGCGAGATGGGCCATTAATTCAGGCCTGTCTGGAACTTAGATTACCAGAGCTCCTTGCTGAACAAAATGTCCAAAAGGTCAAACATTGACAATACTAATTTCTCAATTGGCGCTTTCTTTTCTTTTTCTTTTTTCTGCAAGTATTTTAAATTGTTAATTTATCATTAAAAACAACATGTTCATTGCATAGTATAATAACAATATATTTAAAATTGATTAAGCATATATTTCTGTATACTGTAGGCTAAAGAATACTATTGCCAAGATTACAGGCACAAATAGTTTAATTTGACTATATAGACTTCAACTCCACAAATAAACATTTAAAGGTCCTCTCTGTGAGAGATAATTGTAATATTAGATCACACCCTTGGCCTAGACTTTTAACTATGAAGCAAAAACCTTAAAACAAACCCAGGCTTCACTAAAGGAGGAGCCGTGCCAACAGAGTCCTTTATGACGGTTGTAAGACACAAGGCCTTGTGGTACAGTATCACAGATTCCCTGTGATCCCCCTCAGGACCAGTAGGAAGTATTTTAATAGTCGACTGACCCACGGTGGTCCTGGCCTATCACCACCTCTTGCCCAGGGATGCCATTGTACTGTTTTTAACTAGACACTAGAAACCAAGCTAAGAACTTAAAGGGATCCAAGGAACCACTATTTCCCTGTTGTTGGTTATGTTTCACCTCCAACACAATGAATTAGCAGGAGGATAAACATAGGTGTTGAAAAAGCATAATTAAGTATAATTGTTAAAGCTGCATTACCTAGCTTGGAGTATTCATTGTTTGACCATTAGATGGAAGCACATCACCCCATCACCCACTCCAACCCCTCCCACACCCATTCATTCTCACATGCAGAAATCCCGCCTGCTGAATCAGTGCACTCACCATAGCCCAATTTAACCAATGCACTAGGCCCCTGAACTAAATGATTGCATGCATATACCAAGCTTGCTAAGCTACCAATATGGGTGATGAAGAGCAGTGGCGTCTCTCTCTGTGTAAGCTTCTCTGCAGTATCGTGACATATTCACTGTCTTCCGTACAAACGCAGAATTACTTTTTAAAACTTGACTCAATCACTAAAAAGCCAAAACAATTCCATACGAATTATCTGTGCAACTCTAATATAAGGGAGAACCTACTCCTGGTTAAGCCTCTTATAGTAATAAAGGCGCGTCTTCTGTAGCCTCATAACACACTAACAAGGGGCAGGATAGTCTAGTGGTCTAGGTGTTGGACTCCCAGCCGGAAGGTTGTGGGTTCGAGCCCCAGAGCTGGCCTACCTGTAAGCATCCTTGAGCAAGATGCCTAACCCCTATCTGCTCCAGGTAATTGTAAGTTGTTTTGGATAAAAGCATCTGCTAAATTACCTAATTGTAACAACTGTGAGCTAGTCCAGCTACTGATTTTATGCTGCTCATTGTCTCTGACTATTGTCTATCAAAAGAGGCGGAATTTCCAAGAGCAGGCGCTCTCAATAACAAACACAAAACCAAAAAAATGTGGAAATGGCTATAAACAGTTGTGGTGATGAGGCCTGGGGATTAAAGCTGAGTTACACTTTTCATATATAATAATAAAATATGTGTAGGCCTATCTACAAAGGTACTGTGCACTTCAAATCTAAAATGCAGCATAGGCCTTATACTGTACAGTATAGAACCATATAAAAATGTGCCCACCCATTGAAAATGAATACCCCCGTGTTAAGCTTGGTCTGACACAGGTTCTGTTACCCTATGAAAAAGAAAGAAATGAAAGAAAGAAAGAAAGAAAGAAAGAAAGAAAGAAAGAAAGAAAGAAATTTATATAAAATGGACGTTGGCTGGTTAATTAGTTTAAATTCAATTTAAAAACCCTAAATATTTTACAGTCAGTGAGTCAGTCTTCTGGGGGCTGGCGTCCTAATCTTGTGCAGTTCTCTTACATTACAACTTGCAGAAACTGCGCTCTCGTTGGCTACACGCTCTAAAACGTCACCATCTGTCATACAACAGCAGCGGGGCATGAATACATCCATGGTCTCTTCTCATTGTAAAGATAACTGCAACTTTCAGACTACCTGGATAACGACTGCCGGGGTTTGGGTTAGGTAGGTCTACCACGTGCGTGTGATCATTCTTGCGTTTCACAGTTACAAAGACGATTGGCAGGGTAGACAGAATGCAGTCAGTTTGATTCGTTTGGTTTGCACAATTACATCGTTCCAACTATATTTTGATGGACTAGTTTTCAAGAATACAAATGATGGCGAACATACGATTACATCTTCTGCATGCATTGCTCATTCTGGAATCCAGCTGGGGTAAACGTACATCGGACGATTTTGGTGAAGACGCGCGTCAGGGCAGCGGAGCTACCGAGCAACGGAACTATGCGCGAGAGAACGCACAGGGGGACATGGTATCGACCACTATGTTTAAACTCTACGAGAAGTACAACAAAGAACCACACCACCAAAAAGACGCAAATACTGTGAGAAGTTTTAAGGCTGTACCAGGTGATTTATTTTAAACATTTACCCATTAAACACTATTTAGAACAATATTTTTTAAAAATTCACGAGAAACTATGCAAACTAACAAAACAAAAATACAAAATTAACAATAGCTGTTTCATTTTATTGATTACATAGAGGCTTGTGTAGGGATTGTCAATTTAGAAAATGGGACCATAAAAACCTATGCCAATAATCAAGGAATTTCCTATATTATGAAATAAATAAAACGTTTGAATGTGCATTCATGCATGCGCTGCACTTTATGCCACTTTGCTGCTTTAGTTTAGAGGTCTGGGGGACTCCATGCTTGAGTAATGTTAGTTGCCCAGTAGCAGAAACCGTCTAGGTGTCAGACAAGAGCCTATTATCACACCCAGACACTGGCTGCACACTGTAAGCCGCTGAGGAGCGCTCTCTTTTAAGCATTTCCATATGGTACAGACCCACTGGACCGGTCCAGTGTTTGCCTTTCAGACTGTAGTGGACATGTGTGAGACAAGGTTCAAGTTAAAGAATACTAGACTGAGCCTTTGTTAATCTAAGAGAAAGACAGAGTGTGTGTCCATTTCTCCACATCAACCATTCGTTTTTAGAAAATACATTTACAGATCTAACTAAATTCCTATTGTCAGCAATTTTGCGCTGCATGCTGCACTTCTTGGACATTTAGAAAATAGACAGCAACCAGCTGCAAAAAAGAACAAGAATTTTTTTTTTAATAATGTGAAACTTTATGTTGAAGAAAATGTGATCCTGCCTGCTTTACTGTAATGCTATTATTATATTTAATGCTCTTCATTTTATTCTAATTTATTCCAACTTTCCAGCGGTCTCTTCAAATAAAGAGTGGTTATATTTCAACTTGTCCTCCATCCAAGAGTCAGAAAACATCCTGTCTGCCTTTGTTCACTTCCTTTACAAGCGTCCTCGCCACCAGCAGCGACCGTGGTTCTGCAGGCGCTCCAGTAACCCGTCCTGCGGTCTCCAGAATCCCCAGGCGCCCTCACCGGTGCTCTTGTTCCATGGAGAGTCTCCAAACTCTGCTTCCACAACACTGCTAGGAAACATCACTCTAATGCCTTATAAGAGAGGTTCCTGGCAAACAAGGGACATCACAGCTGTGGTCAAAAAAGCCAGAGATGTCGACAAGCTTCTGGTCGTGGTGGAATTTGATGTGGGATTCATGAAATCGCAACAGAGAAACCCCCTGGGCCAAGACCACCTCTTATCTGCCAACCTTCCGTATATAATAGTATATGCTGACGACAGAGCCATCGATGAACCCAACAGTGTGGCGATGTCACTCCAGCGGTATGGACCCTTTCCAGTCGGGGACGATGCACCGACGTCACCCTCAGCCTCACGGGTTCGGAGAGAGATTCCGCTTTCCCATGGAGAAAAGATTCCTAACAATGACCTTCCGGAGGTGCACATCAACTCTCTGAAGAACCATGAACTGTGGCAGAACACCTATTTCCCTCCAAAGGCCAAAATGACCGCCAAACACAGCCGTAAGCAGGGCCAAGAGAGCAGTGAGCGCCTCAGTAAGCCGCAGATACTGACCTTCGATGAGAGGACCATGAAGAAGGCTAGGCGGCGACAGTGGAGTGAGCCCAGGGTGTGCGCCCGAAGGTATCTCAAGGTGGACTTCGCAGATATCGGGTGGAGTGAGTGGATTCTGGCCCCTAAAGACTTTGACGCCTACTACTGCTCTGGGACGTGCGGATTCCCGATTCCTAAAGTGAGTCCGAAAACCTGTTGAAATTTCCTAAAGATTATCATTACGATAAAAGAAACGTAACCAAAAGTTTTTACATTTCTATCATCTGTTTTTTTAACTGAACTCATCTTTATTATGCATTCAGTCCTGCTGAAAATAGACTTTGTGTGTCTTCATATGAATGCACAATAGAAGGTTATTTTACCTCACATTCTCTGTCTCTCCATTAGGTGGCCCGCCCCTCTAACCATGCCACTATCCAGAGCATTGTCAGGGCCGTGGGAATCATCCCCGGGGTTCCCGAACCCTGCTGCGTTCCAGACAAGATGAGTCCTCTCACCGTGCTCTTCCTGGACCCAAACAGAAACATGGTCCTTAAGGTTTACCCAGCAATGTCCGTTGACACCTGCGCCTGTTGGTAGGACCGGCATCCATGATCGACAAGGACATGCGTCAGTTAAGGATAGCAACGAAGACTTTGACTTTCATTCAAGCAGGGGATCTATTGGATTAAAATCTCTCAACAAAGATTAAAGTCTTAAGAATGGCATTTGAAGGGGTTGTAATGCTGGCTATCCTGAGGACCTTTTTTTTTAAAGAACTCACTCCTTGAAAGCTTCAAAATCCTTTCTATATTTTTACATTAATTCTGTCAGACCTGAATGTTTGTTTTTCTCAAACACTGAACAGAGTATTGCAAATAGAGCCTGCATGGAAGAATATTTACATCCTTTTAAAATAATCAATTATTGCAATGTAAATAGTAATGTAACTAATATAACTAAATTGTACTTTTTGTAAATAGTTTAGGATAAGGATGCCTTACTCCAAGTGTAGCATTGTCTTCTGTATGTCTACATGACATCATGTATCATTGCATGAGTGCATTTTAAACAGTGTTTCTATATTTACTTGTTTATGTTGTACAGCATATAATGTGGTTATGACAACTGTATATTGACACCTACTGAGATAAATACATTTTGTATCCTGATTATAGGCCTATTGAGGGAAAATAAATAGTGCATTGCTGCCACCTGCTGTGCTCTTTGGACCAGTGTAGATGTTTTTCCAGCATTTACCAATAAAGTAGCACATACGTATTATTACCATGAAGACATCTACAGCTTGTGATATGTACTCTAGTAAATATATTTCAAATAAAAGGGGGCACTTAGTCTTATGTTATTTTATGTTTTGAGTAAATTAAATGCTGTCGGTTAACTTCAGTTGTGCACATAATACATGTATGCTTAGTATGGTAATAAACGAGACAAAAATCTGTTAACAACACAACGTCCTTAATCCATCTGCCACCGTAAAGTTGAACCTGCACACGCAGTGTATTTAATAGTGATTAAAGCTATAAAAAAACAGACAGTCTGAAAGTCTGAAAGGACCACAACAAAAGCATTTCATTAATCACAGCTTGAGACAAATGTAAATGGTCCGACATTGCTGGGGCTCAGGCCAATGTCCCCAGACACAGTGGCTTCTGGTCTGGGCCTATACCATTGGCAAAAATGTGGGGCCACTATGCATCCTATCTGAGAAAATGCAGAAAAATGTAATGAGTAGGCTCCCACCACGTCCTTGGTCGGTGTAGAATAGCATCTATTCTCACTTGTAATGAACAAATATGTGTGCCCCAGTAATGAATGCATTTTGTAAAAAGACAACTGATAACCGTACTATTGTTCATATTAATGAATATGAAAATAAAAATAAAATAAACATTGCATAGCTCTGAAGGTAACAGCTCCACTGTGATTTCTCAGTTAACACAAATGTAGAAATACAATATTAAATGTGTTTCTCATAAGATAATAAAATAATAATAAAATAATAAAATAAAGAAACTAAATTGATTATTTAATTTAATTTAAAAATGTCACCCTAAATCTGGGAAAATCAATATTATGGAAGTGTCTGGTTGTCAGTGACCTCACAGTTGCAGTGTGTTCCTCATTATCACGGCCAAGTGTTTACAGAGTGTTCATTAGCAGGCAGAGCTCTAATGATAACAATGCCTGAAAGAAGGCATCAATGCCAGAGATAGCATAGCCAGGCCACTATTTTAGATGACATGAGTCCCGTGTTTATTCTGGGAGCATGGGAGCAAAACCCCATCAGTGTGGTCCTAGCATAGGGAATCATTGTTTTCAAAGCCTCTTTTAAAGCCTATAGTGTGAGTTCACAGCGCAAACCTAAACTGGCTCCTGGAGAACCCAAATTCAAAATGAGGTGCTCCAGAACATTCCTGTTCCAGATATGTTTCAGTCTGGTAGTGTCTACAGGCTCCTGTAACTGTAAACCGCTGGATAACGACATTCAAACTGAGGACTTTGAAGGATACTACTCTCTGCTATCAGAGCAGGACCTTATTGAGGAGGAAGACATGGAATCGAGGTTGGGGAACCTCCTGGGAACCATGAAGGAGGGATTTCTGAGGAAACTCAACTTGTCAGATGTTCCTGTAGAGCATGATAAGATCTATCCTCCACAGTTTATGATGGAGCTTTACAACACATATGCCTCCAACAGCACAGCAATTCCACAGTCTGATGTCATACGAAGCTTCACCATCCAAGGTTGGTCTGCCAAAGTATAACTTGAGTTAAGACATGAAGAGCTTGAGTGGTCATATATGGTGGCAATAATTCATGTAATGTAATGTAATTCAAGCATTAGTCTTTATAAAAAAGAGCGCTCCCAGCAATCATATAATTGATTAGACTACTGTTTGTGTGTTTACGATTTTGTTTTTATTGTCTAGTAATTTATGCAACTGTAAGTGCAGCTTGAGAACCTTTCCTATCGCTAACCTTCCTTCCTCATCCTCTCCAACAGATATCATTCGCTTGGCCACAAATGGCACAAAGTCAAAGCACCGACTGCTCTTCAATGTCAGTGTTCCCAACCACGAGAAGGTCATGGCCGCTGAGCTCCGGCTCTTCCTCCTACCGGATGCTAGGCTTAGTGTCAATTCCCACAGGGTCAAGGCCACCATCAAAGTCTATGACGTGGATTGCAACGGATTCAAAGCTGAGTCCCACCTGTTGGCTGGGATGGAGATATTCGGGTTGCGCAGCTCATGGGCGAAGTTTGACGTCACCGAAGCTGTTCAGAGCTGGATTAAATCAGGCTATGAAGCAAATGGGTTTGAGGTGGCGGTGGACAGTAAGGGTTGTGGTCCTTTCGAAGACGGTATTGGAGGAGGAGGCTGTTTGGATGTGAGTGTGTCCATTGGAGATAACACCTCAGCAGCTTTGATAGTTTACTCAGACGACCTTGGGAGCAGGGCGAGAGAAAACAAAAAGGAACTGAAAGAGATGATTCTGCATGAAAAGGAAACCATATACTTCTCCTGGAACGGCGGAAAACAACTACAAAATGAGATCCCGGAGGCCTTTCATCCAAAGAGGGAGAGAAGGAAGGCAGAGAGGAAGTACTGCCGGAGGACCTCACTCAAGGTCAATTTTAAAGACATCGGCTGGGACAGTTGGATTGTGGCGCCCCCAGAATACGACGCCTTTGAGTGCCGCGGCCTGTGTTACCACCCACTGACGGACGAATCCACGCCGTCCAAACACGCGCTGATCCAGACGCTGATCAACATCAGGAACTCCAAGAAGGCCAACATGGCTTGTTGCGTTCCCATCAAACTGGACCCCATAACAGTCATGTACCAGGAGAACGGCCGCCTCACCATACGATACTTGTACGAGGAGATGAAGGTGGCAGAGTGTGGCTGTAGGTAGTGAGGAAAGAGGTGGAGTACATTGACTTTCTACGCAATTATTAAATCCGAAATATGACATTATCTTTAAGATGAAAGTTTGAGTTGAGGTAACTTGGAAACATGAACCATGTTAGAGGATAGGTTACTTTTTTCAACCCAGACCATATTAAAATTGTGTTTTCCATAATTTAAAATGATGCATAGCACAACCTCACTGTGCATAGAATAACACAAGCTTGCTTTAGTGAGAAACTCTGACTGATGCTTCTCACTAGGATTAAACGCAATTCAATTGGCAACTGTTTAAACTGTTTAAAAAAACAATCAGAAATGTTCTATTTAAAAATGGGAAAACTTGCAGTATACCGTAGTTAGACATGTATTTATATATGAAAGAAATATTCACCAACCATGCTTTTTATGAGTTTTTCCCCTTGCTACATCATGCTGGAAACAGAAATTATCTATAGCTAATGTGAGAAACTTGTTTGTTTTCATCGAATGAACACATGCATGATTGTGAGTTTCCCTTTTTCAAAAAGTTAATTTAACTCTGTTTTTGAATGCTTAAACAGTTATCCATTGAACTGCATTATAAGCCCAGTGATAAGAGTCAGTCAATGGTTCTTAAAACTAATAGGACTACAGATGACTATATACGATGGGAAACCACAAAAAAGTGAATTTATCCTTTAATGTTATTTTTTTTACAGTGTATTGCAGTTTATTTGTCAATACACTGTGACATTATTATTAGCATTATTCATATTATTATTATGAACATGACCAATGTTAATAATATTTAGAATTTATGTTAAATGAATGCATATAAATAGAGGTCAAACTGACCTCTTCATAGTTGTAGGTTGTTGTGAAACCTTGGATGTATGGCGATATGTAAATCTGTACATTATTTTAAATATGTCATCAACAAAACTAAATTTAACCATAGATCAAACAATAAAGTTAACATACTGTACATACATGCCTCTGTTTCCTTTAACCGACTGCCATACCTAATGTGGCCAACTGTGTATTTAATTAAAATAAAAATGTGCTTCTGCCCACCCAGGGAAATGCTTTTTATTAGAAAAACTGTATGCCACTAACATTTAAAATATATATATATCTTATCTTCTTCTTTACATTATACATTTAAAGCTTCATCCATACCAGTGTTTACTATATTTCTGTTTTTTATTGTTATTTATCTGACAGGCACGTGCAAAGATAGACCCCAGGTGGTGCTTGCACCTGCCCTTTTGGCCTCTGACTAGATAAATGCCCTTTTAGCTAGACCTTTTTTCAATATTACAGTATACCTTGTTGCTAAACCCTGCCTGTCTCTCAACCAGGTTCCTACCTGCTCTTTTGTACCATTGAATTTATATATTCCTTGTTGTCAAACCCTGCCTGTACCTCGACTACGAACATGCCAATTAAATACCTTTTACTACCTGCACCTCTGTCTCACGCCTCCCTGCGTTTGGATCCCCTAGAGTATTACAATAACAGCTTCAAAACATGCAGTAACACACTCAACCTGAAAACAAATGCATTTACAGCATTTAGCAGACGCTTTTATCCAAAGCAACTTAACAATAAGTACAATAGTCTAGTTCACAAAAGGCAAGGTGAAGGTGTATTTACATGTATAAAACTGTATAATATATACAGTTAACATAAATGTAACTGCAAAAAATATTTCTGCTTTTAATGACTAAGAAAAGCACCTTACCGTGTGGACAGCCTTGTGTGTGCTACAGTTCTCTATTAAGATTTTCATTCATCTTCATCAATAACTCAAAATAATTGTGGTGTTTTTCACATTTGAAACAATAGAGGTTTTAAAATCTGATGTGAGTTCCGGATTATTTCTTGAGAAAACCAGGTGAATTGCAAGGATTTGGCATTTTCACTATTGATGTCAAGTACGATCTCAGTGACCCAAATCTGTACTGTGATAAAGTGAATTATAACTGATAAACGAGAAACTACAGAGAAGCAAAAAAAGGAGCGCAGAGAGTATGAAATTAACCTTTATTCTAGATACATTCAAATCAACCTCTAGCTCACATGAGTGCTTTTTTACCCTTTCTACTCTGCACATCATGGGCTGCACCATATGTATGCAACTTATGTAATCATGTTATCAGTGGAGCGACCCAGACATGACCCCTTAAGGCCTGGCCGCTTCCTCCACCTGGCCAACACAACACACTAAGCTCTGTCCCCCGAGGTTTATAAGATGGTTAAAGACAGGAAGAGAAGGAAAGTGAGAGAGTTAAAAAAAGACATCAGGTCAGGTTAGGGAATTTTTGGGACATTCTAGGGAAATATATTTGAGGTACATTAAAATGCATATTGTTGCCCCTTGGTGTAAAAAAAGAAAACAAATATAGGAAGTCATATATATGTATTTTGTCCTCCACTCATTACATTTCTAAATTCTGTTTTTTTTTGTCTGATATTGTCTGCTGTCAGATGCACCATAGATAATGCGATTAAAGGTTTATTGTGGACAAAAGCTTCTTATCTCAATGTTGTCACCCGAAAAGACCTGCCACAGCAAAAACATTCTCTCTACAACAAAAGCTGACAGAACAGTATACAGAAGAAATATAAAGAAATAGCTCTCTTTTTGTCAGTGACACAATGGCGGCTATCCGACTCACACTGGCTTTTCTGGCAGTTCTTCTCAATTGTACTGTCTCAGCTAACTCGTCATTCCAACATGCCCTAGTCCTAGACATGGCTAAGATCCTGCTGGAGAGCTATTGCTTTCCAGAGAACCTAGTCGGCATGCAAGAGACCATTCAACAGGCCATCAACAGTGGAGAAATCCTACAGATTTCAGACAAGAAGACCCTAGCTGCGGTCCTCACAGCTGAAGTCCAGGGGGCTCTGAATGATCCAAGGTTGACAGTGTCGTACGAGCCCAATTTTGTTCCAGTGATATCTCCAGAGCTGTGTTCCCTCCCAACAGAGCAGCTGAAACGACTGGTGAGGAATTCTGTGAAGCTGGATATCCTGGAAAATAATGTAGGCTACTTGAGAGTAGATCGGATTATTGGAGAAGAGACGGCAGCAAAGCTTGGCTCGATGCTGAGAGATAACATCTGGAATAAAGTAGCTTTCACCTCTTCACTGATCTTTGACCTGAGGCACAGCACAGCGGGAGAACTGTCTGGAGTTCCTTTCATCATCTCCTATTTTTCAGACCCAGAGCCCATCATTCACATTGACACAGTGTATGACAGGCCCTCTAATACGACTAAAGAGCTGTGGACTATGTCCTCCACAACAGGACAGCGATATGGACGGAAGAAGGACTTGATTATTTTGACCAGTAAACGTACTATGGGAGCTGCTGAGGCCGTAGCATACACACTAAAACATCTGAAGAGGGCCATAATAGTTGGGGAACGGTCTGCAGGCGGGTCTGTGAAAATCCAGAAGATAAAAATAGGAGATTCAGGTTTCTACATAACAGTTCCTGTGGCCAGATCGATCAATCCAATTACAGGCCAGAGTTGGGAGGTTAGTGGTGTTGCGCCATCGGTCAACATTATTGCCAAAGAGGCAGTAGGAAACGCCAAGTCTCTGTTGGCAGCGAGAAGTGCTGTTCCCAAGGCTCTTCAGAGCATCTCTAATAATATCAGGAGGTTCTATGCATTCACAGATCGTGTTCCCGTCCTACTTCAACACCTAGAATCAACTGACTTCTTCTCTGTCATTTCGGAGGAGGACCTGGCAATAAAACTCAACCAAGAACTCCAAGCTGTAGCCGATGACCCTAGACTGATTATTAAACACATCCGAGACCCATCTGCCATTTTAGAGGAGGAGCCTGAACCTGGAAAGGTTCTGGATGATCCACCGTTGTCTGATGTGTTTACAATGCAAATCCTCCCAGGTAATACTGGCTATCTCCGCATTGATACGTTTACCAAGATGCCTAAACTGGAGGAACACATGGTTAAAAATGTATGGCAACCTCTGAAAGACACTGACAATCTGGTGGTCGACCTGCGCTACAACACTGGTGGGTGCTCATCTTCTTTAGCATTAATACTCACCTACCTCCAGGACGCTTCTCAGAAGCATCACTTTTTCACAATATATGACAGAATTAAAAATATAACAACAGTATATGACACTCTGCCTGAGATTACAGGCCCAAGCTATGGCTCCAAGCGCGGTGTTTATGTGTTGACCAGCTACTATACTTCAAGTGTTGGCGAAGAGTTTGCATACCTGATGCAGTCATTGCATCGTGGCACTGTCATTGGGGAAATAACATCTGGTACCCTAATGCACTCAAAGACATTTCAGGTAGAGGGCACAGGTATAGCCATTAGTGTCCCCTTCATAAACTTCATAGACAACAATGGAGAATGCTGGTTGGGCGGAGGCGTGGTACCTGATGCGATTGTACTCGCAGAGGAAGCTTTGGACCAGACTCATGAGATAGCAGAGTTCCATAGGGGACTCCAGTCCTTAATAGAAATTACCCGAGAACTCTTAGAACATCACTATGCAATCTATGAGTTGGCCACAAATGTCAGTAAAGTACTGTTGACTAAATGGGCCGGGGGGGCTTACTGCTCTGTAGTGGATTTAGAATCTCTCGCATCTCAGCTGACAGCAGACCTGCAGGAGAATTCGGGTGATCACCGTCTTCACATCTTCTACTGTGATGTTGAACCTGAGTCCCTGCATGAAGTTCCTAAGGTCCCCACGGCAGAGGAAGCGGGATACATTATTGATGCACTATTTGAAATTGAGGTAATGCCGAGGAACGTTGGCTACTTGAGGTTTGACATGATGGCAGACATGGAGGTGGTAAAAGCCATTGGGCCTCAGCTAATAAAATTAGTATGGAGCAAGATAGTCAATACGGACACCCTGATAATCGACATGAGGTACAACACAGGGGGTTACTCCACAGCCATTCCTCTCCTGTGTACCTACTTCTTTGATGCTGGACCTTCGAGACATCTGTACACTGTTTTCGATCGCTCCACAACAACCGTGACGGATGTCATGACCTTACCACAGGTCATGGGTCAACGATACGGGTCCTCAAAGGATATTTATATTCTCACCAGTCACATGACAGGGTCTGCAGCTGAAGTGTTTATCCACACTATGAAAGAACTCAATCGGGCCACTGTAATTGGAGAGCCAACTATTGGAGGTTCTTTGTCGAGTGGAACCTACCAGATTGGGGACAGCGTCCTGTGCGCTTCTATCCCTAACCAGGTTGTTTTAAGTGCAGTTACTGGTAAATTGTGGAGTGTTTCTGGTGTTGAACCTCACCTTGTGGCTCAGGCAAATGATGCTCTGACTGTTGCACAGAGGATAATAGCAGCGAGGCTGCTGAAGAGGGAGCAGGGAAAATAGATTTTAGATATACTGTATATGTATAATAATATTTTTTTCCTTCTGTTATTAAAGGTTTCTTTTCTATTGCACACAACACAGTTTTCTACAATTCGTTATTAGATCAATAAAGATTAGCGGGAACATGTGAAGAACATGTTTGCTAACTAAAGGGGAAAAAAGTGATCCCTATTATATTGATATATCAACAGGGGTTCTCAAGGCAAGTCTATTTTTCTTTCTTAGTGATCCCTTTCTAAAGTGATCCCTATTATATTGATATATCAACAGGGGTTCTCAAGGCAAGTCTATTTTTCTTTCTTAGTCAGGGTGTTCGGGGTGTTTTTTGTTCTTTGTTTTTGACCTTCTTGATTGCACTTTTTGACAATTGGTGAATATGGTGAATATGGCTAATGGGGGTAATTCAGGCCACATTACATTTATGAGTTGGAAAATAAAAGGAATTTTTTCACATCTAAAATTTCTAGACTGATCGTTTCAGATAATTTCCTGCTACACAGAGGTTGCAGATAGAGTTGCAGTCTTTCTCCATACTTATTTGATTTAGCTATTGAACGTCTCCCCATTGCTATTAGAGCTCAGGAAAACATTAGCAGCATCGTCAGATGTGATTCAATTCATAAGAAATGATTGTATGCAGATGACTTATTATTGTATATTTCTAGCCCGACTTGTGGGTTGTACTGAACTTTCTAAAGATGTTTAGCACAATAGCGTAGCTCGGGTGCATAACTCATCATCATGTACGTCAAGGCCTGATTTAAAGTTCTCCACCGACTTCATTATTCAAGAGAGGCTTGCACATTTTTTTCCAAATGTCGATCCTGGCTGTCCTAAATGCTGCTATAGTCCAGCTTTGGTGGGGCACATGTTTTGCATCTAAGTGGCTTTTGGGGTAAAATATTTGAAGTTTTTTCATATACAGTATGTCTGGGGAAACAATAAATCCATACTTTCATATAGCAGTTTTTGGCATACCACCCCCAGATTGCAGTGTGACAGTTTTACAATACAACGGCTTAAGGAGATGATCTCTCTCTTACCTAAAGAGAAACTTTGATGCAAATTGCATAAACCCCACAAGAACATGTAGTTGTTAATGTGTTCCTGTTTGTATTTTTGTATATTTTAATGGAAAAACAATAAATAAAGTTTAAAAAAAGATAAAGTGGTGAAATGTAACTTGGCTTTAACAATGGCTGTCTGCTACAATAGGTACCTGATAATACCAAAAATAAGAATTTCCATAATAAACAATACAATTAAAACGATTATTATCGATCGATAACGATCATAATACAGCATGTTGTATGAGATGTTGAGATATTAGCCCATTTTTGTAATGAGTACTAACTGAATTGTTTTTTAAAGCCTATAAATCATACTTTAACATAGAATAATAGAATTATGAGAATAATAAAGCAAGCTAATTTAAGAGGGGGAAAAACACTGTTATGCAATTTTTTTTTTTTATTACAGTTTCAGACTAAACCTAATATTAGAACCTTACTTTATCAATTGCACTTTTTTGTTCATTTGAGAACCTTAGAAATGAATTTCATCACTAGAACACACTAGATTTTCCATATATTTCTGACTCGTTCACTCCTTTGTCCTGATCATGATTTATTTTGCACATGCTGTAATATCCTGTAATAGCCCATGATTTGAGCAAGTCAATAATTTGTAGGAACTAAAAAAACTCAGTAGAGGGAGCTAGTTCCACATTAATCAAGAACATTAGCTTCAGTTCACATAAATTCACTGAAATAAACCATTTATATAACATTTAACAATGTATAGCCAGAGTGAACTAGTGGAAAAACAATTGCTTGTTATTATTAATAATCAATTAACTAGATTGTCTATATGATTTATTGCCATTATTATTATTATTAGATTGTAAAATAAAAGCCTTGAGTTCAACCATCATGCAGAAGGATAATGCAGCATATGTTGTTTGAAGGCTGTTGAAATAATGCTGAGTGAGATTTTGCATACCTCGAGGACTAAGCTTTAAAGGATCTGCAGAATATTTCACATTGTGAACTTACACCTAGTTTTGACAAATTTGATGAAAATGTATAGATTTTAGTTATGGTATTTTGTGAAAAGTGTCTTTCAGTAAACCAAATTAAATAAATACATACTGGTGAACTGTATTCTCTGTGTGTTTGCTATAATAACACATTTTACACCAACACAGAATGGCTTGGTAAATCCATATCCAGCAAGATGAAAATTCCCACAGGCCAAAATACCTTCACAGACATCTCACATGGCATTGGCATATTTAAATATGAACTCCAAATCCCCTGTATATAATGAGGATTTCATCTTAGGAAACATGCTGCACATGCTTGTTATTGCTAGCTTGTTATTGTCTTACAAAAGGACTAAGGATAATACGATTACAGGTTTATTGTGGGGCAAATCCTCTTATCAGTGTGTTAACAGAAAAACTTACAGCTGAAACAGTATCATTTGATGAAGAACCTCTTTGAAGAAGGAGATTCTGCTCAATCTGTTCTT
The DNA here is from genome assembly GCA_025447815.1 of Percopsis transmontana. NCBI lineage: Eukaryota > Metazoa > Chordata > Actinopteri > Percopsiformes > Percopsidae > Percopsis > Percopsis transmontana. The sequence continues at coordinate 8,004 of JAOEHI010030974.1, read as the reverse complement.
TCTATTAAATTATATCTCATCATATGGACAAAATGGCAAAAGCTCTCTATTTAGTAGCATATTTGCTTGGTCTCAGTAATGTCTTCATTGCCCATGCTGAATTCCCCCCTAGCCTCATCGTAGACATGGCGAAAATCCTCATGGACAATTACTGCTCTCCAGAGAAACTGGCAGGCATGCAAGAGGCGATCGATCAGGCTTCCAGCAACACGGAGATCCTCAGCATCCCAGATCCTGAAACCTTGGCCAATGTGCTTACTGCAGGCGTCCAGAGCACCATCAACGACCCACGCCTTATGATCTCCTATGAGCCTAACTATGTCCCTGCTGTTGCTCCTCAGATGCCTCCCCTGCCTCCAGAACAGCTTGTTGCTGTTCTTCAACATTCAATCAAACTTGATATCCTGGATGGAAACATCGGTTACCTGAGGATTGATCACATTCTCGGGGAGGACGTGGCAGAGAAGATCGGTCCTCTGCTGCTCAAACTGGTCTGGAACAAGATCCTGACGACCTCTGCTCTGATTTTTGACTTGCGCTACACTAGCACTGGGGATATGTCAGGGATCCCCTTCATTGTGTCTTACTTTACAGAGGCAGAGCCTTTGATTCACATTGACAGTGTGTATGACCGTCCCTCAAACACCACTACTGAGCTGTGGTCCATGCCCGCACTGCTAGGGGAGAGGTACGGCACCAGCAAAGCCCTTATCATCCTTACAAGCAAAAATACCAAGGGCATCGCTGAAGATGTGGCCTACTCCCTGAAGAACCTTAAGAGGGCCACAGTCGTCGGTGAGCAGACCGCTGGGGGCTCCGTAAAAATTGATAAACTAAAGGTGGGTGACACTGCCTTTTACCTTTCCATACCAACGGCCAAGTCCATCAACCCCATCACCGGCTCCAGCTGGGAGGTAACTGGCGTGACCCCTGATGTTGAAGTCAATGCCGAGGAGGCACTTGCTACCAGCATCAAGATCCTCAACCTCCGTGCCCAAATCCCGGCTATTATTGAGGGCTCTGCCGCCTTGGTTGCGGAAAACTATGCCTTTGAGGCTGTCGGAGCTGATGTTGCAGCAAAACTCAAAGGGCTCTTGGCAAGTGGCGAGTACAGCGCCATAAACTCCAAAGTTGAGCTGGAGATAAAGCTCTCGGCTGATCTGAACACTCTGTCTGGGGACAAGAATCTGCAGACCACAAGCAACACCCCCGCCCTGCCACCTATGGTGAGTTTTTATTTTAATTGAGAAAAATAATTGTGTTTATTTTATTTATTTGTATTAAAGGTAACTTCGTCTAAAGCTATTAAAATGTTTTGCAAATCAACTTAAAAACAAAACAGGTAATTGGTCATATTGTAATAATGTAATACATATAGATATGTGACATGCACAAGAAAGATTTCTAAGAAATACTAATACTTAGTTTAGGTTATTATAATCACTTAACTATTAATCAGGCTTGGAAATTCCCAACATGCTTAAAGTCCATTGTCCGTCTATTGTGTGCCCCCAGAATTACTCTCCAGAGATGTTTATTGAGTTGATCAAGGTCTCCTTTTACACTGATGTGTTTGAAAACAACATTGGCTATCTGCGCTTCGACATGTTTGGAGACTTCGAGGAGGTTAAGCCCATTGCCCAGATCATCATTGAACATGTCTGGAACAAAGTAGTCAACACTGACGCTATGATCATCGACCTCAGGTAGCTATCTTAAAACACAGGTACAGTAGCTTACAGTAAAACGCACATCATAAAATGCTGTAAATCAAGATGGAAATGTGTACGGGACCCAGTATGCTCACGTTTTGACACAATGATTAGAAATGGCGGCTAGGCAGAAATTTCTATAGAATGAGACATAATGCAAACATATGTATGTGTTGTTTTGTTCAATGCGTTCCAATTCACTGATGTATATGAATGTATTTGCAGGAATAACATTGGGGGTCCCACCACAGCCATCGCAGGCTTCTGCTCATACTTTTTTGATGCTGACAAGCAGATCCTGTTGGACAAGCTGTATGACAGACCATCTGGCACTACCAAGGAGCTTCTCACACTTTCTGAGCTAACGGGTAACTTAAAATAAATACATTTTCGTTGTACAAGGAAGATTTTCATATTCAAATTTCAAATTCAATTTCGCCAGAAAATTAGATGTAATAATGTAGTAGCTATATCTCTTCAACATACTACAAATGTACAATGAATCAATATTAACCAGAATTGGTCAAATTCTTAGTATGAAAAAGCTGCCTTTATATGTTCTGAGCACTGCAGTGTACACATTATCTATTGGGAATTATCACCCCCAGGTGACTTTGAAGTCGTTAGATTAATATTAGTTAACTGGCCAGCTCTGACTGTTCCTATTGGCTTGCCCCACTTGAAATAATCTGGCATCTGTAGGCCTATATAGACACTTTAATTGTTAGACTCCACATCCAAGTCATAAGTAAAAACATGTCGACTCTCCTCCTCCCTCTCTGACCCTCCCTCAGGCACAAGGTACGGCACTAAGAAGAGCCTTATCATCCTAATCAGCGGAGCGACCAGAGGCGCGGCCGAGGAGTTCGTCTACATCATGAAGAAACTGGGCCGCGCCATGATTGTTGGCGAGACCACCGTCGGCTCGTCTCACCCCCCTCAGACCTTCCGGGTCGGGGAGACCGACGTCTTCCTCAACATCCCCACCGTCCACTCCGACACCGCCGCCGGCCCGGCATGGGAGGGGGCCGGCATCGCACCACACATTCCGGTAGCCGCTGAAGCTGCCTTGGAGACCGCCAAGGGCATCCTCAACAAGCACTTCAGCGACCAGAAGTGAGAAGCCACAACTGAGAAGCAGCATTCAATTGTCGCTTTGATTTCGGCAGCCAATGCATACGTTTTTCGAGAGATTTACCCTAAGTAAATTAAGTAGGCTATGTAGGGTAGGTTAGAGTATAAAGTCCAGTGTGCGGTTCACTCTGGACACCTAAGCCTTTATTAGCCTGTTTGTACTCCAGCTCCTATGTTTTGTATAGGCTACTGTAATAGAAAATGAGAAGTGCTATATATTTCTGCTGAAATGTGTGAGTGGTGAAACAATGTGGCTTCTTGATTGAAGATCAGACGCTATGGCTGTGAAGGCATTTAGGCATTAAACAGCAACTGCGGTGGAAAACAAATGAACAAATAAAACAAATACAAAAACCTGATGCATGCTATTGCTAATCCACGATGCTACTCATTTTCCATACTCCCATCCATCTTTCTGTCTTGGGAGAAAGATTTCACATGTAAAGGTTCAGTATTCCTTACTGTAAATGGCAAACATGTCCATTTTGACGGTGGGATCTTCAGTTGTGTCGAGTGCTGCAGGACACAATAAAAACAACAATGAGAACACAAACCAACAATGTTTTTTTTTATTTCTATTATGACCACAGGGAATGTTTGAGAATGTAGGCTATTCCAACCAAACATCCTAACCACTTATAGCTATAAGTGTGCTGGCAAAGCTGAATTGTAGCCTTACTCTAAATTTATTTATCTTGCATTGTGCAGTGGTAGCACCGGAGAAATCCCCTTGTGCAACAGTTGTTTGTTTTACAATACTCTGAAGTAGAGCAACATGCTGCCTGTTTGAATTACAAAGCACAAATAACTAGTTTAATTATTCTATAAATATGGTCTTTTGTAGAGAGTAGGGAATAAAAAAAAATTAAAGCATTCATTAATGGGACTTCTGCAATGGCTATGTTCATCTAATAGAAACACATTCAGGGATTCATGAAACCAAAATAAGCAGTATATTTTTTAAGATGGTGATTAAAACAAATACTTGCAAAACCTCCAGCAATTGAGTTCCAGGAGTTTACACAACAACCTCTTGTTAATTGCCATGCTACGCCAGAGGGGAGACAATACACGCACGCACACACTACACACAACTCATAGGTGAATTGCCCAATTATTAAATGTTTGTATGTTTGGAACATATGGAACATGTGTATTAGCATGTTGCTTCAATTACATTTT
>JAOEHI010030963.1:4530-21222 GCA_025447815.1 Percopsis transmontana | reverse complement strand
ATGCACACCTTAATTGCTTTTTTCTCTCTTTCCCAATCCATCATTTCGTAATCTTGCTTGAAGGGCATGGGGAAAACCCCCCCCCCCCCCCCACACACACACACACACACACACACACCCGTATACAATCATGTTTTGAAACCAATTTACCCTCCCTGTGTTCCATAGACATATGTTTTATTAAAGGCCACGCATCCATTGACAGCTGTGTCCCAACTCCTCCCTTTAATATTAATCCAAAGTCCCAGTTATAAACATTTTAAATAGTTCCAAATTGAATTCAGCTACTGTATGTAAAGCAGTTTTATTTTTCCCCTGACAAATAACAAAAGTAAAACATTTAGGCCTAACCTTGCTTCAAAATTATAAAATAGCAAATGTATTTCCGCTGTTTACTTTTCTCTTTACCCATCTTTCTACACCTTTTGTCTGTTTCCTTCTAGTTCTTTGGTGTGATTGTCAGTTGGCTATATATCACACGTGTAGAGGACGCGATCAGCGAGTATGGCCACTACATGGATGGACTGTTGGAATCGACTGCAGATCAAAGAGAATCCAAGAAGCAAGGCCGCGTGTCCAAATGGTGCAAGTGTATGCCTGAGATAGACTGAGGGAGAGAAAACTATACTCCAGTCTATACCTGAAGCTTATGTGATGACAATCTGCTTAAGGTACTGATGTAGGATTGGTCTGGAGGATTACTGTACCACTTCTGCACAATAGGCTACCTAATTTTTTTTGGAGAATATTTGTGCTTATTATTACCGTATTACCAATGCTGAAAAAAAAGAAAGTTTACATTAGTCATTGTAGTGCATATGCAGTATAGATGTCCAAAGGGGATAGTGGCAATGGCCCTCAAACAGCTTTAAGGTACAACACCGGTCTACCTAAGCAACAGACTAAAAAGTGTCAAAATAGAAATCCCACATAAACCAGAAACTCTACACTTCAAACCACTAACTCACTCACCTTTGATTACTACATTTGTGCTACAACTGTGTCCAGGAGATCATCTGTAAAGAACAGAAACCATGCAGCTTTTTTTGTAAATGATATACTGTATCTCCCAATGTTTCCGGATGTACCCCGTGAATCACTTATTAATTCCAACTCACTGGTTTCCTCTGAGGATCATCTTACTTGTGCAACAAGCTAGCAGTAGGATTCGTGTTGACCTGTACTGCATGGACTGCTAAGGTGAATCGAATTACATCGAGCTCCAGCTGTGATTAGTCTGAAACAAACTGTGTCAGGGGAAGCAACACTAAAGAGTACAGTCAGCAGACAGGTTGAACAAAAACAATACTGTGCCCTCTCGTGAGTTATAATATAATAATAACTAATACCTAAGGCTAGAAATATGTTCATAATCAAACATTTGGTGAACAGGTGGAAGGTGGAAGCTCTCCAGTGAAAACATCCTTAAATGAGGAAAGCACTGCTTAATTCCTGGGCAATAACATCTGACGACCTCTTTGGGTCCAGCATCTTGAAGGTATACTTGTTCATAAGACCAGGATAGTGCAGTGCTGAATCCAAACAAGCCAAACAATATTGGAGCGTTGCTCAAGCACTCAGAGAGGAAAATAACAAAATAAATGGCTATATCACTGCACACATAAGTATTGACTGATCGAGGTTAAAGTCTTGGTATACCATTAGAAATGACAATGTTAACAACCAATATTTATTTAGATTAGTTAGAGGTTAGAGTTAGAGTTATCCCTATATTGTCATCTATGCATGGTCATGTAGAGCGACCATGCATAGATGACAATATAGGGATCATCACTATCTGCAGTCTCAACCATATGTTATTCACAAGTGCCCTGTTAAAGCTTTACAAAGGGCACTGCCATGGCATCTCAGGTATAAAAAATATTTACTTCAAATCTTGATAATCTAGTTTTGGAAAATGTATCAAATCACGCCAGTGTAATATTTTATTGAATGTGAAATATTAGGTCTTTTAAGGAATAAATGTATGTTTTTATTTTACAGGGAATGATTTTGAAATAATATTTTTCGTTATGTTAATATTGTGTAGGCTACTGAACATTGTTTTTCTTGGTGTGAAGTGGGAAATGTGTATATCTCTCTCCCAATGTGCTATAATTTCAATCTAATCATTCTTTTACAATACACTGATAAAGAAAAATGCATCAGTCATTTCTTACCAAATTGTAATTATTCATTTTATACTGTATAATGTAGTTGTAATTTCCTTCCTTTTTAGTCATTGTGTGCACTGTATGTGTTACTACAATTGACCACATACAATGCAAACAAACCAGCATGCAAATTACAGCTAGGTTTGAATTAAAAAGTTCAAGCAATTAAAACCTTTTTCGCAATGATGCTAAGGTGTATAGTAGATCTAGATTATATAACAGACAAGCTAAGCTTATTATGTTGCAAGTGCCTTGAGTTGCATTCCAAAAAACCCATAATATTCTTCAGCTAAGGACGCGTCATTATGTAGCACAATGAAAAAGCTAGAATTATTATTATTATTATTATTATTATTATTATTATTGGCACTGAGAATAAAGACGATGATACTGGATAGCGGCAAAAAGCATTATTAAGCTTGTTGAACAGTGATACACACTCTCTGACCAGACGTGACTTTGATCTTGAAGCTCATTTCGGCATTTGATCCTATGCAAGTTTGATGAATGAGGGCCATTACATTTGTTCAGCTCTCAAACAATGCTTTTGCTTTCTTTTCATACAAACCACCTTCAACTTTACAACATCCGTGCCAACACAAGCAGGACATTTCCTGTCACCTTTTTTTCAATTATTCGTCAATCATTTGTTGTGTTTTCATTCAATAATGATTTTCATATGATATGAACAACAGATTATATCATATGTGCACATATAATATAATGGGTCACTGCACAGGTGGCTTTAATTAAATACCTTCCTATTGAATCTGCAACCTTAACATGTTGATAACTTTGTTACATGCCTGTATTTAGGCTATACATCAATTGAAAACTCTTTTAAATCGGACACAAAGTTGTATTTGCGTGATCAAGAGTTGAAAATAAAACTGATGCAATTGTATCTGTTGTGTTTGATTTGAGATTTCTCTGTTCTCCATGTTTCCTGTAACACAGCAGGACTGTGTGTGTGTATGTGTGTGTGTGTGTGTGTGTGTGTGTGTGTGTTCACATTAAGAGAGTTGTCTGTACGTCATGTGGTTTTGTACTATAGTGCTGTTAAATAAGTGATTGCAGTGAGCTGCTCATCTACCCATGGTAGATTATAAAGAGTTATGATGACCTTAATAAATGTGAAAATAGAGATAGGTGGTCTGAGGTTTCTTGTTTAGAACCAAATATTGAGTCTGGGAATTTTCAATTTGTATTTTTTCATATTGAGCATCTGAGCCCAGCACATTATGGTGTGTGTGTGTGTGTGTGTGTAAATAATGGGGCAGTGCTGTGGAACAAATTTAAGGCTGCCATTACATTAGTATAGTGACTTTGTTCCCCTTTCCTGCTGATTGGGGGACGTCCTGCTGACAGCAGCCTGTTAATATTTTACTTCTCCCACCACAGAGGAAGATGATTTTGCTACAGCACCAACTGCGCTAAATTATCTGAAAACACGGGCCATGTTTGAGCACCACAGCATAAGCCCTCTTTTGTTTCTCGCATTTTTACCTTCTTTACCTCTTTATTTCCATCTCCCACTCTCTCTCCTTAAAGGGATATTGTGTATTTATTCGCCAGAAGGTGAAGAGAAAAGATGGGCCCAGGAACAATGCAATGGCCGTGTGAGTGTGCATGTACATGCATGTGCTCATCTTGGATTTGAAACCAAACGGAATGGTGGTGCAGCTGTTGCCAAAAGTATCTCTTAGCAAAAAGCTAATTGTGCTCAGGTGTTGCACGTAAATACAAAATCCCCTGTCCATTAAATAATAGACTTTTTTGCATAATCACAAGATGATACTACTGTACGTATATAACCTCTTTATCCACAGTAAGAGAAGCTTGTTTTCCTGTCCCCATTTCTTCCTCTTGTCACAATGTTTAATGAACCATGTAATTACACCACATTTATCTCCACCGTGGAGTATAGCAATTGAGAAAAACTGTAAGCGATGGTAAGCCTAAGTCAAAATATTGAGAAAGTTTCTCATTATTTTGAGATAAGTTATAATTTTAAGGTACTTAAGTTTCAAAAAAGTTTGAGATTATTATTATTTTATATCATTATTTTGAGAACGTTTCTCATTATTTTTCATCACATTGACGAAAATGGGCTTCTATATGAATATGAACATGAAATATCACTAAGTGTATTTGTGTCGCATGACTGTTCTGTACAAAAACCCATGCTGGTGTTTTGAGTTATTTTGGCTGGTAAGACCTTATCTGCAGGCTGAGATCTGGCAGAGACAGCAAAGTGTTTTAACTCAATACAATGTGTCAGTTCTCTCATCCTACCAGGCTCAATGAAACGGGCAGTCACAGAGAGTTAAGTGGATGTCAAACAGGTCGACAAGGGTGTGCAAAGACCTTTTCTCCTCCATGAGGAGCTCTAATCAGCCAAATTAACTAAAATCACCTGTATGGGGGTTTTAAGCCTGCTGCTGCTCACAGGGAATAATATTGCCCTCTAGTTTTAGTTGCTTCACAGGAATTGTATTTGTCAATTTGTCCGATGGATAGACTAACTGCTTAGATGATGGATATTTCTTACCCCTGTTTTGGGTGTTTGTAATGTGGCTGCATGATGCTTCGCCGACTGTCATGTGACTTTCAGCAATTCCTTTAGAAGTATTTTAGTTCACAGCTTGCGAGTGTACATGCACTTTATTAGTAAGACTAGTAATAAGAAATTATCTAATTAGCCAATCGTGTGGCAGCTACTCGACACATAAAAACATGCATCAGAATAGTAAAGAAATGTGATCTAAGTGACTTTGACCATTTGTGCCAGACAAGAGTATCTCAGAAACTACTGATCTCCAGGGAGTTTTGTGCAGAAAGAAACTTTAGAGTTTACAGAGAATGGTGCGAAAAAACAAAAATATGGGGTGAAAACGCCCACAGAAGTGAATGAGAGTGGTCAAAGGAGAATGGCCAGACTGGTTTAAGTTGACAGAAAGGTGACAGTAACTCAAATAACCATGCATTACAACAGTAGTATGCAGAAGAGCATTTCTGAACACACAGCAGCAGAGGCACAGGTGTACCTAATAAAGTGCTGAGTGTATAGCATCCAAAATATATATGACCATATATAAACACTGTTGAAAAATGTATGGATATTTTATTTTAAGAAAAACAACAATTTAAATAGCGTGACCCCTTTGGTGTTCCTGACCCACACATATTGAAAACCACCTTTTCATTTCAATCTCTTTCAACCTTTCCTTCCACTTTCAGGAATGAATTCTGTGGCCACACAGTGAGCAAAATTGTACAGGCCAGTGTGACGTGACTTACCTTGTACCTGGGGAGCTGCACAGTAGGCCATGATTTAGCCAATACTCAACAGAAAATATGTTCCCTATCGAGTTCCCTTTAGGGCAGAATGGGATTTCAGTCTCCAGAGGTTTCCAACGTGCAGCTAGGACCCTGCAACTAATAACAAAATTGTAAGGGTCGGGGACACGTCCTGCAGTGGCGCGCCCCTCCCCCCCTGTTGTAGGTGCCGTGGGAGGGTCGTTTTGGGCTCTCGCCCCGCTCACCTCCTGCCCCTGTGCGTCGCACTGTCCGGTCATTGTTTAACCCTGCTGTGCCAGGCGTGTAAGTAACGTTGTGTCTGGCTTACCATAGTTTAAGTCCAGAACGGGTTGTATTCTGCTGTGAATAAACTGCACTGCTCGTGGATAGCAGCTTCACCTTGCCTCTAGTTGGTGTCTCTCTGGCTGGCGCCTATTCTCCCACACCACACCGTTACAAAAATAATCATTTTTTATTATTAATATGAATTTATATATATTATAGTAATATATATAGATATATTAATACATATAGTAATATATTAATATATAGCATATATAACATGTGCTAAAAATCCTTTTTTTTGGGGTGCAGTGAAGTAGTAAATTTATGAAATAAAAATTAGAAGAGGAAGGAGGGATGGAAGTAAAGTAAACATCTGTGTGTGGGAGTGTGTATGTGGGTGTTCACCATTCATGCAGTGTTCCTTTAGAGGTGTGTACAGTATGCAACACCTCCTCTGCATACATAGGCTATCACTTGAGAGTGGGTGGGTTGTGTAAAGGGGGTGCCCTGACTAATCAGATGCTGTGCCTGCATGGCACAGCATCTGCAGTACAATCCATCCTTTCTGTCAAACAAAGAGTGATCACTTCATGTTTTATACACACAGTCCCCAGAGTTTGGTCCCCTCCACTCAACATCCACTAATGGACTGGTTTTTATACGTTAACGTTCCTTCAGGCACTGCTATTAGAATATTGAAAACCACTATCACTTATCCTCTCTTTATTCACCATTCCCCCTGCTGCTGTCTACTTTCCTCTCTTCGTTGTTGTATTTTGTTGTTTGACATCTTTTAAGACAAAGATTCATTTATCTGGCCACTGGGGGCAGAGGTGAGTCCGCAGTACCACAGACACAGCAACAGAGACAAATGGTGCATTCTGTCCATCCACAAGATCCACATAATGGGCACTGAGCTTTCTATCTGTCAAAAATAAAACAAGTGAACAGCAAATATGTATTCCTCCTTAACCCACATATTAGAGGTTGCTTGTCAACTGTATAGCAACTTCAGAAATGTCTAACAAACTAATATTACCCCCCATGTGTTCAAGCAGAGTTCAGGTGCAGAATCTTCACGTATGTAAAGTCAACCTCGTCTTTCTCACATAATACAAAAAATGGTTAGCCTTAGTCCCTGAAATTCTGAAACATATGGATACTGTTTTATAAGATCTTTCTCAAAGCTAGAAAAAAGAAATACATGTTTGGACTAGTTATTATTATTGTTATGATTATGATTATTATTATTTATGTATTTATTATTTTGGTTGAAATCAGTCTAAACCATGTAGCAGTGATCAAACCTGCCCTTTTCAAAATAATCCTTTCTACTTCAGTCTGTAGGTGGTCTGGATTAGTGTGTGTCTGTGTGTGTGTGTTTGTGTGTGTGTGTATGTGTGTACACCATGCATAATGGCATGACAATATTTATATGCATGCTTGTTTTTGTGTGAGCGTTTGTGTGATGAGTGGTTGTATGTAGCATGACGTGTCCACATTGACCTGTTAAATAACAGCATTATTTCAATCAGACTTGTCATCTGTTGAAACACACACACACGCACGTACATTCTTCGTAATAAGCTGGTATAGACTCATGGATCAGGATGGAATCAGTCCCCTCCAGGCATTGCTGATAGATGTGCATGGGAGGGCTCACAGACACCCCAAACGCCACATTATAATGGCCACTTTATACACACATAGGCGTCAGCACTGGTTTGATGTTTACACGGAAGTTGTAGGTCAGGGTGAAAGAAAGGTAAAGGTCTACTCCACAGTTGAAACTCAGCGCGTGCTCCCAACCTGTCCCTCCGAAGCTGTGGAGTGACTCTCTTTGTTCTCTACTCCTCCCCCTACAAGCTCACATCTTCTCTACCCTTCTCCTCTACAGCCATGTGTACTTTTGTACACAGCTGTTTTTTAAAACATAACCAATGAGCTGGGAACGAAAGATGGGTCTCTGGAGGTGCAATTTCATTCAATTCATATTTAATATAAATTACATATTTAATATGAATATTGAATTGAATTGCTGAACGTAGATTATTACACAGTTTTAATGTCCAAATAAATCCTCAACTCCTGTGTGAATATATTACAATAAGGTAATTTAGCGTTTAGCTAAAGCGACAATGAGCAGTATTGACAGGCAGATAGGGGTTAGGCATCATGCTCAAGGAGGCTTATAGGTAGGCCAGCTCCGGGACTTGAACACATGACCTTCCAGCTAGTCCAGCCCAACTGCGGTTGTATGTGAACACTATTTGTAAGTCAACAGTCCTGGACAGGTTATGCCTTTGCCATAACAATTTTTAAAACATGACAGTTACAGCATTTAGCAGATGCTTTTATCCAAAGCGACTTACAATTACATGATGCTATTACATGGAGCAGATAGGGGTTAGGCATCTTGCTCAAGGATGCTTACAGGTAGGCCGACTCTGGGGCTCAAACCCACGACCTTACGGCTGGGAGTCCAACACCCAGACCACTAGACTATCCTGCCCCCATGACACATCGTGCCTGCAAATCTGGCCAACTCCCGGGGCTGTGTGATAAGCCGCAGATGACAGATGTGTTAATAAGCTCACTCATTAATACTGTATGTGGAATCGCAGAGGAAGGTCATGTTAGTCAGATATTCGTGCTTCTCTCTGATTGAGGAGGCTACAACAGATCAATTACCTTCTAACTCGGACTTCTTTATTTCTTAATTTCTTCGCTCCATTCATCTTTCTGTGACCTTTGTAGCAGACAGAGGAAAGTGGCATGGGAAGGGAAACATGGGTGTGGGCAGGGAGAGATAAGAGGTGAAAACAAAATGGTCAAAAAAAAGATGGAGCATAAGGTGAAACGTGCATGTGTGTGAATAATGACTGAAAGAAGGAATCAATCAGTCAAGAGTAAGTCTCCTGTGATTGCATCAGCAGGGAGGTCTCATTTAAAAGCAGCATTAACTGTTACATGTTGCGTTTTTCTCCAAATCTGCTTTCACAAAGCTGCTACAAGAACAATGGCGGAGGAATGCCGTTCCAATGCTTAAAAATAGAGCTTCTACTAAACACTGAGCATGGCAATACGGTTTATTGTGGAGCTATGAGTAATGTGTTGGAAAGAGAGTGGATAGCAGGACCTTGGGAGTATGTGCCGTGCTATGGCGTGTCATACATATACATGACATCAACGGCCTGTTCTGGGAACTGTCTCTGTGTGTATGTCTGTGTGTGTGTGTACTGTAGGTGTGTATTGGCCCCTCATTGGTATGTCACCTTCTGGATGTCTTTACAGAAACAATGGTGTCAGAAGTCCCATTTCTACACCAACAATACCATATATGGCTCTACAGAATGGAATTTTTATAGATTAGACTCACTGTGGTAGTGGATCACATGGTAGAGCTGCAAAACCAACGAAACAACACAAAGACACCACACACACACACATAGGTGTGTCACTATAGAAAAACTGTGTGCTGCTGCCATCTTTTGTCCAAAACGCAAATTGTCTCTATTCAAATATGTTTTACAACACAAAGTTTCAAAGTTCCAATGTCAAATACGCTTTTGAGAGCAGCAGAAATGAAATGGTAATGAAATGCTAGATCATAGTGCACACTAGACTCTGCAAACACAAGACAATACAATAATCTATAACCTACAGATATGTGCAAAATGTTGCTACTCTTATGTTCGATAAAAGGCTAGAGTTAGAAATGCTGGGTTAGGTAAACTTTCAAAATACTAAAATGTTTGTATTGTGTAAATTCTACAATATGCTTAATGTGCAACGATAATCATCCTCAGACAGTGGGAGGCATTATACAATTTTGTTTAACAAAATAAAATGCTAAAAAATGCAAACAAATGATTAGAAATTTTGAATAACATTTTTTAATAGTTTTCATGAATCAAAATGTAAAACAAAAGTTTAAAACCATTAAAACCATAGAACTATAATTGAAACACAGGCAAGCCATGACTCAAAGGATCTGATCCATCTTTGGCCAGAGAGGGGCAGCAAAACCCCTGCGGCGCCCAAAATACTTAGTCGAAGAAATCATTGCATCGTTTTGCTTGCTAGCCAGTAGCACTAACTTGCATATTTTAAACACTTTGGATGAAAGGACACGTTTGTATCCATTTTCTCAGTCAGCAATGCTCAACACAGAAAGGCTAAAAGTGATGGTCAATGAGCGGCTGAAAGCGGCTGCAGAAGAAATATTTGGTCTCTTTGAAAGAGCTATAAAAGACTATGAGGAAGAAGTTTCCCGTTCAAAACATGAGCTCGAACGCCAAGGAAGACTGCTCACAGAACTGAGAGGTACATCATTAATTTACCTAATCAGCACGTTCAATGGGACTCATATCTAGACTAGTTTTTTTAGGGTTATGTCTATTAGCTAGTGTGTCTTGGCGTTTTGGGGTGCTGGAAACTCAGCGTTTTGGAAACTCATATTGGTTATAATCTATTAGGCATTTTGCATCCCTGGACGTGGGATGCAAAATGGCCGCCACAACATTGCGCTAGGAACGTCATGGTTATCCTCAACAGAAGATTGCTTCCACATCTAACCACTACCAAGCAAAATAAGGAGCTGTGTTAGAAGATAAACAAAGATGAATGCTTTGATAGCATAACTGAGATACATTTGGTGTATTTATTGTGTAGCCTACAGCTTTATATATATATATATATATATATAAATAAATAAAATTATGTCTTCAAGGTTGCTTCTACTAGGCCTACTCTTATATTACTGAGATATAGTATTATAGGATATATTATTAAAACAGAAAACCTTTATAATAGATGGAATGGAAGATAGTTTTGTGCTTTAGTTAAGTTTAGCAGCATTGTAAAATCTATTCTCACCTATTAAAGACTAATGCTTCATCACTCTCCAGTTCCTCTACAGCTCTCCGCTGATGAAGAGAAAGTTGTGTCCAAGCAGCAGTGTAAGCAAGAGAGGAGACATGATCTGGATCTGGAAGGCCCAGAGCCCCCTCCAATTAAAGAGGAACCGGAGGAACTTTGGGCAAGTGAGGTGGGAGAGCAACAGTTGGAGGAGAACAAAGATTCCATGTTCAACATAATCTATGTTAAAAAATGCAATGAAAATGTAAGAAAATCTCCATATCAAAACCAAGGAATAGAAAATATGGAGGCCGACGCAGTGCCCAGCACCTCAGCTGAGCAGGTTAAAACAGAACAGGATGGCAAAGCACTATCAGAACCAACCAGTGACTGCCAGACCTCTTCTTCACACCATTCTGCATCTGAGAATGACGACAGTGACGAGGACTGGAGGTGCAGTGGAGCACTGCAGTCAGACACAAACACAGAAAAAGCCCAGCAGGCAGTAGAGGCTGGAGTGAAACCATACAGGTGCAGCATTTGCAGCAAGAACTTCAAGATTAAATCTATTCTGACGCGCCACATGAAGACGCACACGGGAGAAAAACAGCACACTTGCAACGTCTGTGGAAAACGATTTATTCAGCGCTCTTATCTGCAGACTCACATGAATTCTCACTTAGGACAAAAACCTTACACTTGCCGTTTTTGTGGCAGGGGATTCACTCAAGTCGGAAACATGAATGCCCACATGAGAATCCACACTGGAGAGAAACCTCATAGCTGTACCGAGTGTGGAAAAAGTTTTAGGGAGAAGGCTGATCTCATCAAGCACACAATAATTCACACAGGTGAAAAACCTTACAGTTGTAATATCTGTAGTATGAAGTTCAACGCTCAGTCCAATCTGACACGTCATATGAAGACCCACTCAGGAGAAAGGCCATACAGTTGCACTACTTGTGGTAAAAGATTTATTCGACGTTCCCACTTAAACATTCACATGAAGACTCATGAAGGAGAGCATCTATAGAGTGGCAGCATTTGTGGGAAAAAACCCCTACTGACTTCTAAATATATGTGGAAACCTATGCAATATACTTCCTCACAACAGAGAAAATCACTTCTTATATCATTATTCACAGAAACGCAACATATGTAATTAATACTGTCAAGGCATCATGCGATTTTGGCTTTAAAGAATTTCTCCCACAATGAGGAGGAAATTAGACACGGTAGAATTAGTATGCGATGGGACTAAAAACCAATAGGTGATTTTGACAATATTCATAATGTAATAATATTGAACCAACATGGGATGTAACAGCATAAGTTGTTTTGGGTATTCTAATGTAAATTTCTGTTAGTAAGTTGATGAAAGTAATGTGACATTCAGTTGTTAGAATTGTTGTTAAAATGCATTAAGGTCAAACCTGCCAATCATGTGTTTCCATGACCTCATCACAGGAGCAACAGACATAATTAGGATTGGTTGGTATGCAGATGTGATACTTACCTGTGTGTTAAAAAGCAAGTACAATTAAGACAAGAAGGATCAAGAGCTTTTATGTGAAAACTTCCATTATACTATACTCAATTGTTTACTTTTGTTTAAAATGTCTGCAGTATAGTACAGTAATTATTGTTATACTCGATAATCATCAGTATAGCCTGCGCTCAAGATTTTTTTTCTTTTATCTGTGCCAGGGGCGCGTAAAGAGTTGGGGAAAAAAGCATTTAAAGTTTTCAGCCCCAAATTCACATGCCACAAATGTCCATTACCCTTGAGAACACCTCAGTGTCCTCCTGTCCAACTGCAAAGAGCCTTGAAATTGTCTTGGACAGTCAACTGTCCTATGCAGCCAACATTGCCTCAACGACCCGAACTTGCAGATTTGCCCTCTACAACATCAGAAGGATAAGGCCTTTCCTCACAAAATAAAAGATAATGGAAAAATGGCCATCACAAATGTTATTAACAAGCAGACAAATGCTTGTGACATGACAAATAAGGTCCACAGCTTTCAGTGCTTCAGTGCTTCACCTGTAGAGTGTTGCTTCATACTTTACCATGTGGCTAACCTAGTCACATGCAAATTCATGAGAGATTCTGAATTCTCATTTAGTATTTTGCAGTATATAAGAGTATATTGCAGTATATTGTAATTATAAAATACTGTTTGGCAGGTGAACAAATTCCAACCAATCTTAAGTCAATTTACTTGTGGAGAGATGGCAATTAAATTTTCAAGGAGATTACTGAAACCTCCTTTATACATACTCAAAATGTTGAATATATTCTTCATGTTGGATACTGCAACCAATGGCGGACTTTTCTAGGTTTAATTTTTTAGGTTTTAAGTCGAATCAGTGATAGGTTGTAGACACCAGAGGGCGACAGGATCATACCAAAGTCCTTATAGACTAGTCTTGCCACTCGGCAGCCATCTTGGACCGTATCTAAATTAATGAAGAGAGCCATAACTGCACTTTCAAGTGTCACCGGGACATAAAAACGGCATATATAAAATCACCAGTCAAATCTGATTTAAAATATGTATATATAAAACTATAACGTTTTGGCGTCTTTGCCCCAAAATAAGGTTTAAAAAGTTTTTTCGCACAGGTCATACTTCTAAATACGCATGCGTATGGTCAGTTCAACCACACGATTGACTTAACAGGTTTCCCGATCGGCCGTTATAAAAGCAGACGATTGGCTTTTGAGGGGAGGGGCGGGATATGTGCATCCAACCCATAGATTGTATAAATTACCAACCGCCATCTTTGGCGTTACGGTCTTCTCCCCATAGAGTTCTATTCAGGATTCTTGAAGTAGTCCGTCTCTTCTATATAATGTCTCTAACCATACACGGATATCTTGCCGTGAGAACCCGGGTTCTGATGTCATTTCCTTTGCGCGAAATCGGACTTTGGCGGGTTATTTGTTTTGAAATGAGACGATGGTGTAATCATAGGGTGTAATCTGTAGAGAGTTTTATGAAAATGTGCATTTTTCTTAATCGGTAGTAATGTGTTTACTTAGTTGGGCAACAAAAACGATATAATTACATATGCTGCCGTAGTTAAGTATTGCGAAGTTTGGCTCTGATTAGCTTGTATAATAGTTACCGGTAGGTAATAGTGATATGTAGTGTTACCTACCATATAGTACTATCTCTGATTAACACACCTGTTAGTCGTTAAATCTGAACCAACATGTATCGGACCAAACTAAAGACAACCAAGGTAGGTTAACACATCTTATCCTTAAATATACGCTACAGGCCCACTACAGCCTCAGAAGCCGAAATTTGGTTCATTCCCATTTTGAGTGTTCTGTAACTCATTAACTGGTGTAGTAATTGTGACCACATGACCAACGGCCGCATTTAATGTGCACACACAGGAGGCCTGCCTGTCGGAGTTATATTAAGCGCTTTAGGTTTTTTATTTTCTGAAGACTAAAACCTTCTGGAAAACCCTGCTGGCCTGGTGAGAGTATTTCTGTGTGGTTCTGTGTCGCAGGTTGGCAAACTAGGACATAGAGACATCTCATCATTCTTCTCTCCTGAGAAGCCGAAGGTGTGGCCTTTGCTCTTGTCAGCTTTACTTTACTATTTTGCTGCTTCTAATTGGCAATGCATTAGCAATCACACATTTTGTCGTTCTGTTGGTTTTAGGACTCATTAAGTGCTGCTATCACACTCACTAAGATTGAACCTCAGATTAAAAAGGACATATCTTCCCCCTCTAAGAGGAAAATCCTTGGGGTCCTAGAGAACATCCTTCCGAAATCTCCAGACCTCCTCCTATCTATACCAGAGACGCCAGACAGCCAGATCCGGCCTGACTCTACCACCACCACTACCACCAGAGACCCATGCCAGCACTCTCCTCTCTGCAGAAGTCCTTCTTCTAGAGGGCAAGGTCTGACAAAGGGGATAAGAAAGGAGGGAAGATCAGAGAAGAGGGCGAATGAATCTGCTTGTTCTGTGAAAAGACTCTTCAGTCCTTCAGAAGAATGCTGTAATGCCAAGAGACCCAGGACCACTACCTTACAAAGCCGAAAAACTAGCAGTTTAAAAGAAACGAGACCTGTGCTTCTCTCCTTGAAAACAGTGTGTGTGTCTAGGGACAGCTTCCATTCAAACAGGCAAAAATGTCTGTCTGCAGACCAAGAAGAGACATTTGTTGGCAGTAGGCTTCAAGTGATATTGCCTAAACCTGTCTCTGTGCGAGGGATTTCCCCACATTTATTAAAGAGTCCAAGAAAACCGAATGAGGAGGAAGCTGATGACCAGGAAGAATTGCCATTTACTGGGATAACAGAGCCGAAGGCCAAAGCAGAGAAAGTGTGTCTAACACAGCAAACACACAATTCATCTGATAGCGAAATACACACTCTTCAAGCCGACACACACACTCATAGCTTACAGGACAACCCAGACACCCCCCAGATGAAAGACGGCATGAGAGAGGGAGAAGAGGCTACAGCCATGACATCATCAGATGCAGGTGGAGTTAAAGTTTGTTTTTAAATAGGTTTATCTGATTTTGAAATGCATTGGATTTCTAAACAATATCGTTACTATTTCTCAACCTTCAAGAGAATGCAGGAATGACAGCATCAGTGTCTCTTATTGACGAGATGATGGAGGAGAGCTGGTTTGATGATCAAATGGATCTGAGCACTGGCCCTGTCAGAGAGGAGAAAGCCAACAAACATCGGTAGGAATGTTTTTTATTATTTTTTTTATTTAAAAAGATAATTCAATTTTTTTTTAAAAGGCAGTTATAGTGCTAAGCTTGAATTTGCTGTTTTGTTATCTCCTTGCATTGCTCCACAATTTCGAGTAATAGGCTACATGTTTATGTTTAACCATATTTCTCTGTGTTTTCTATCGATAAAATGACTGGGGCTTTATTAGAATGAGAACCATACATGTATTGACAATGATACACTCTCATTACAGTAAGGTGCCAGACCATGTGATCTTGTCTGGAGGCCTAAACAACCGTTACTGGGTTTTAGACGTGGAGGAGAAGCCCAGTCACAAAATACTCACAATCTCATGTTCCAAATCTCTGCATCCTATTGAGACATGTCTGCTGAAAGATGGATGGTTTGTGTTTTACATGTGGTTACCTAATTGGTTTGGGATGAGGTTTCTAGACTTTATAGTGGTCAAAATAAATCTACTTCCATTCTGTTGAATGTTATCATTGCGGGAATAATATTTGTTCTGAAAGTCAGATTCATTAAAATGTCAGGATCAGTCCTTGTTTTGGTCACTTTTTGACTGTTTCTTTTTTATAGATTTTTAATCCTGATTTATGGACTACAGTAGATACATTTTTGAGTGTGTGCGCGTGAATGTACAGTGAACCCATCACTGTGTCTGATACTTAATTATGTATGTGTGTCAGTCTGTCATAATATACTCTATACTCTCCGTGTGTGTCTTCAGGGAGACAACCCCTGTCTCCTGGGGTGATGTGGTACACTTGGAGGGTCAGTGTGATGCTGGCTCTTGGATCGTGAACAGGGAGAAGGGCTTCTTGGTTCTTCTTCCTGATGTGCTGATTTCAGGAACTAGCATCTCAAACTCCATCCGCTGTATGAGGCGGGCTGTGTTGGGGGACATATTTAAGGTAAATCTCTCCCATTGGCCCAATTGGTTACAGTATTGGGTAGGATCTCGCAATGCGATTTTGATTCTGATAAAATTCGATATTGATGGGATTGCTCATGATACGACTCAATTTCTCTTCTCTTCACCCTTCTCTTATGTAAACTCCACTGTTCAGACTTTTGATGGTGGCTCAAAGCAGATGCTGAATGGCACCATGGTCCACGAAGTCTTTCAGAAGGCTGCCATGGCCAAAGACTTCTCCACAGAGACATTGTCTCACCTGGCTGACCAAGAACTCTGCAGCCCACAGCACCTGGGGGCTATGTGAGTACCTAGGCCTTTCTTTCTCATGTTTACACATGTACTGTATATATTTGTATTCTGTACAGAGGAAAGACACCCCCAGTTACAGGTTGTGTGTGTGTGTGTGTGTGTGT
>JAOEHI010030942.1:0-24543 GCA_025447815.1 Percopsis transmontana | reverse complement strand
TAGTCCTAGCACACACTTTTAGCTCAAAAGCACAATCTTACTTTTAATACATTTATTCAAAATAAGGCTATGTCACACATGCAAAATCATAAAACATTGATTAAGTAAGCTAATATAATCCTTCAGGGGGGTCTCAGGTAATGGGAGCTAGGTGTGGGGAATCAGGTACCGTAATATCCGGACTATTAAACGCACCTAAGCCACACCCACTGAATTAAAAAATAATTATTATTGTGAACATAAATAAGCCGCACATGCCTACCGGTAGGCTACATTGAAACAAATGAACTTTACACAGGCTTTAACGAAACACGGCTAGTAACAAAAAGACTAATTTAGTGGTAAACAGTAGACTACCAAGAAAGTCATTGGTCATTTATCTTCCTCCTCCTACGCACTGAAACCACTGAAGTCATCTCCTACGGTGTCTGAGTTGAATTGCCTCAGGATCGTTTTCATAGCCTCAGAATTGATGTTGGATCATTTAAATTGTCGCTCTCGTCACCTTCATCCGGAGGCAAATTCCCCGCTGAGCTCATGCTGCCCTCTTCAACAAGCAGCAGTCCAGCCTTTCGAAATCCGTTGCTAGTGGATTTTGTGACAATGCTCCACGCTGTCAGGACCCACTGGCAGACTTGACCATAAGTTGCTTTTCGCATGCGTCCCTTTTTAGTGAAGGATTTCTCCCCACTTGTCATTTTAGTTTTTTGAAGCTTTCATTAGACCAATGAAATTACCGAACGGGTTAAGGTGAAACAATGTAACTGTTTAGTTTACTGTTTAAACAGTAAACTTGGTGGAAAATCCACAAATTAGCCCCGTCATTGTTTAAGCCTCGAGGTTCAAAGCATGGGGGAAAGGTAGCGGCTTGTAAATGAGGTAATCACCTGTCTCCCTAGTTAGGCAGGTAGGGACACACACACACACACACACACACACACACACACACACACACACACACACACACACACACACACACACCTTTTGTATGGAATAAAACACACCTGAGTCATGGTCCTTGTTATTCTACAGTGTCCCAGGAGTGCACTGCTGCCCCCTGGCAGGAACAGGCCACATTGTAGTTACACAATATACACAACCTGATGCATTTCAACCTCCATAGAAATACTGGAGGATTAAGACTTGTTTTGTAAAAAATACCTTTTAATAGGTAGGTCTTTTGAGAAGACTTGTAAAAATGTAACAATTCTAAACTAAATATGACTTAAGATGACTTGTAATGTAATGATTATACTATACATGTTATGTGCAACAATAACAATGTTTAATCATTTAATAACCCATATAACCCATAACAAATATCCTATATAGATTTTATATTATTTTATATATAAGTGTAGAAATGTTTGGTGTTCATTTGATATTTTCTCTTTAATTCCTTTCGTGTGCAATAGAGGTGATGCATATATTTAGTGTTGACTGTTCCATGAGCATGAGGATGGCGTGGGAGGAATGACTTTCACCTCTAGCCTTGCGTGGGAATGCTGTGTTCCTCTGGGTGTGTGTGTGGGATGAAGTGGGCATTTACCGATGTGCGTATCCAGCGCACAATAGGCTAGTGAGTATGCACTGCACTCTCATTTGCATCCGTGCCATCTCTCACATATTCTGCACTAAATCTCCTTTTCCTCCTTTTCTGTTTTGATATGTCTTTTTTAGTACCATTCCCTGTCCTTTCCTATCTTCTATCCCTTCCTCCCTCCCTCCCTCCCTCCCAAACCCTCCCACTCGCTGCACTTGGCATTGCAAAGAGCCCCCCAACACACAGAGAAGTGTGTTTATGATCCGTAGAATACTGCCAACGCACATTTTTATATTCTATTGATTCAGATTTTTGTGAAAATATGAGCATTCTTATTTTACACCATCTGAAGTAAATTATATTGTACTAGCAATGTATGGAGATGCAGTGGAGTTTTTATATTATAAATGACTCTTACACAACAAACCCCAATCTTTAACTGGGTGTAACATCCAGGCTCGCCGGCGTATTAGCCACCGGCCACCAATCTCCGATCGTCCACTAAAACTAACGCACCCTTTCTCACCAGCGCACCTGTGTCCAATTCCCCCTCATCTGCTCTCCTATATCATCGGGAGGGCAGGTGAGGGGAATTGTCAGTTATTGTTTGTGTAACACGCTATTGCGTGTCCTTTGATAGCCTATGTTGCTTGCTAAACGTAAATTAAAACTTTTGCCTTCATCTCCTGGTCTCCCTGTCTCTCTGCGCCTGCACCCCGACGCTCTACCTTCAACCATTACACTGGGGTTTAATTGTAAAAATACAATATTCAACTCAATCTGTCTATTCTTTCTGAGTTCAGTGTTGGCTCTTCATTAAAGCTCCCATAATACCCCCCCACAGGTAGTTTAAGTCTGCAGCAAAGATTGGACTGTTTGCAAATATGCAGTAAATACAGCATAGTGTTGTTTTGTCTGTGTGTGTGCTTGTGTGTATGTGCACAAGCATACCCTTGCTGTTAAGATGGGGTGGGGGGCTAGATTTTCCTAAACTGCAGAAATATCCTAAATATTAGACGCGTGTTTGATGTAATGTTGTGGAATTTTTCCCATCAAAACAAACTGGAACAGAGAAAACTGTCTGGATATGTTTAGTCGCATGAATAGTCTGAAACAAACCATATAAAAGAAAGTGTGTCTGCCTGCCAGGCTGTGTGTGTACATTACGTAACCATACATTTTGTTCACTCTCGAGGTAGAACATAAAACTGTCAAGATGCAGTGTTTAGGTAGAGAGACCATAATGGTTCCTTGTACAGAGATGCAGTTCACACAGTTCACTAGTACAAAGTTCAAGTATAAGATTAAGATGCATATAGTGAAGGATCATATAATACCATAACAGTACTACTGAGTGGACCACAGGTTTCTTGGACAATTAAAACATCTCTAGAAATCTCAAGAAGTTTGGGGTAGTCAACGGGTCCTGGGTTCAACATATCATATGTTACAATCTAAATAATACAGCATCCCTCGGACGAGCGGCAACAAAGACCCTCAGGTGACCATCGACGTATAGAATCAGTATCAGTATAGAATCAAATGCACTGTATTCTACTTGTCTGTTGGACTTTTGTTTAATTGTGAAGCACATTGAGCTTACAGAAATGTGCAAAATGTGCAATAGAAATACATTTGACTCAACGCTGTTTTGGAACTCTTGCAAGATCTCTGATACATTGTTAAGATGTTCCTAACATACACAAAGAAAGAGATAGAGAGCCATTCACATTACACTTATTGTGAATACCAAACCAAAACAAGTGCCAAATGCATAAAACAGACCTTTTTAGCTTCCTTTCACTGTAGGACACAGATAGTACTCAAAACAACAACTAAAAAAGCTTTTGATAGTTCCAGAACACAACCTATTGGTGTGGATAAACACTCTGCATTTTTATTCAGTGCTTCTGTTCCAGTTCCAGGGCCTCTCCTTGGATACGGATCAAAGAATTGAGGTTGTTGGGCTTCACATTTGACATGCAATGCATGGTGTAAAGACCGCAGAGAGTTAGCCATAGCGATCATAATAGGTCTTATTCAACCAACAATCCAACCAGATTCATGAAGACTGGTGTTTACAAGTGCAAGTGAGTCTAAAAGTACATAGCCAGAAACTTTATTTATATTTAATTATAATATATTTGCACCTGAAGCCCTTGATAACATTAAATACATTTTGATTAAATTGATAATTTAAATAAATGTCTAATTTAAACCCTTTTATGCATGAATTATGAACTCCTCTGTCAGGATTTTTTCCCCAAGTGTATTTATTCTTCTTCAGGCATGAAAAACAATATTTGAGCTTCATTGTTTTTAAACACACATTTTTCAAGGAGTTTTTCAAAATTTTCAAGGAGTTTTTCTGCATGCGCTTTGAGTTATTAATTTAAGATATATAAATATATTATATATAATGTATATAAATTATATATTGTGTAAAAACTATAAAATAATGTTTTTATTGGTATTAAACTAATGTGTTCACCTATTTTAACGTATTCTAATACCGTTCAATGCAATGCAAAAACGTTGACTCTGACTCTTCAGCCTCTCCCCTCTTTCCACTCTTACACTCTTTCAGATGCAACTCAACAGTCACTTCAGGTTCAGACATCAGTACATCACCTCACCATTTTCTATGAAAATTGGCAAAGCAAAAAGCCCCATTACACTAACCCTAACTGTAACGTGTGGCTCAGCGGGAGTGCAGGTGCAGAGATACGGAGACACACAAGCTTCTGAATGAGCGTTGAATCTTTTAATAACGAGACAAAACAGAGCTTCGCTTTCCTAAACAATTACCAAAACAATAACCGACAATTCCCCTCATCCACCCTCCCGTTTATATAGCCGTGGCCGGAGGGTAGATGAGAGGATGGGAAACAGGTGTGAGGGGTAATTAGGGTGCGTTCGTGATGTTGACGGCCAACGGCCGGTGGCTAGTATACCAGCGAGCGCGAACGGGGAGGGGTGGCGGCTGCCGTTGTTACATACACATTCTAATATGACATGAAATAATAATTATTATGTATACACTGTAAAAATGTATATTATATATCTTAAATCCCCATTTTACAGTAAATGAGTGAGAAAGTTTACTTCTGATTTGATCCCTAAATTATTCAATTCCTTTTCAGTTTTACATTATAAAGGCAAATTTATTTTTTTGTATGAAAGTAGGCTTTCCATATTATGTTTTTTAGTTTACTTTTTTAATTTTCATACGTAGACAAATAAAAATAAATACATACTGAAGTGGATTTCCAACTTTTATTATAATTTTCCGGTTTTATTTATAAGGAGAGGAAATACTTTTTAGTCTTTAGTTAATGTGTAAGAGCTTGCTGAAATAACTTGTTGGGTTATTCTTTGATGACACATTCATTCTTGTTTATGCTTCTACAAATGATTATTCATAAAGGTTTAAAGGCCATCATGTGATCTTAAGGTCTGTGTAAAACAAGCAACAACTTTTTAGAGAAAGAAAGCCATAAAAGTGCATACAGCATGTCTAAGAAATGTGTTTCTTTATTTGTTTATTGTTCCCAGGCATATTGTGGGATTATTGACATACAAGGTTGAATCACACTGGTTTGTGCAAGGTGAATTCAGATAATTTGTAAAAACAGAAAATTAAGTGTGCATTCATGTTGATCTTAACTTATCTGCATTTAGAACATGTACGGAAATACATTTCAGTGTCATACTTGCAATTTAATAAAATAAAATAAAATACGCCATTATAGATTATACTGTAAAAACACAGGGAGATATATTAAATGTACAGCATTGTGTGCACGCACAATCTCCCTTCCACAGATAACCTTATTCAACCATGCCATCCCTTACACAAACACTGACTCCACTCTACAGACGACCCTTACATTTTTAATCAAAACATTCATCTTTCTTTCACTATGCAACATCTTTGATGGTGAGTCCACTTTGATGCTAACTGAATCTAATTTTAGCCTAAAAGCTTGCAAAATATTCTGTTCAAGAAGATCACAACAATTGTGACTTCTAAGCAATTGCTGTAATGATGCAAAATTGTAAACATTGGCTTTAAATGTGAATAATTTAACAGACTGAAATTTGACTGAAATGCTGTTTATAAAATAAATTTTGTGTTTAAGATAATGTTAAAATGCTCCATGGCATTGAACTTTCATTTATGGTCATATTTGACTGAACTAACCATAAGCTTTTAATGGGTCTTCTGGATCAGATGATGGTTATAATTCAGACAATAGAGTCCAAACTGTTAATTGCAAGAGACAAGCCAAAAGTTATTTATAAAAAATTTAATAAAAATGTATTACATACAGTTTACTACAGTTAAGTGCCATTTAAAATTATCCTCTAAATAATTCTGCATGCCACAATTTCAATTAATTGCTGCTAGCAGCATTCAGCAGATGAGTTGAAATTGACTGTAGAGACTGCTACGTTTGCTCCAAGAAAAAAAAACTGTTTGGCATCTCTGTACATACAAATGAGAGTGAGAATGAACACATTATCATGCAGTTCAGCACATACGGGGGGTATGTATAAGTAGTAACTGGTATAAGTAGTAACCTAGAAATGTAGAACTCTGGACACGCATATTCACACTTGTTTTGTTATTAACAGTACAGTACATATATACAGTAGGCATACTATATGATTGTACTGTACTGTATGTAAAATATATTAAATAACCTCTATACCATTATATTATTTTAAAATACTGCACATTCAATTTGAAGCTGCATAGGATAACATTTTATGGTAAAATATTACCCTTTTGTTGCTATTAATAATATAATTGACCTTTCAAAGACCCAGTGAAAAACCAATAGCATAACATGGGACCACCTGAATTTGCCAATACAATTCTGGGGTTTGGCCAGTGTACTGGCATTTCACTGTACTGTGTCACTCTGTCTCTATGTATCACAGACCAAATGAACATACAGTACTAGGCTCTGGGATCATTTTAATTTTTTTTTATCTCTGTGTAGTTTCAGAGGGATGGATCACATTGTAACTTCTATCAACTGTCACAGGTTCTGAAAACTCTAAAAAGCTGAATGGAAGAATAAAGTCATACCTATTGGTCCAATTATCTTTGAAAACTCGGTTTTCAAAATTCAATGTTGTCACTTTTGAGCCATTCTGTGAACACTTCCTTTCACTTCTCCACCAACTTCTGCCGAGTTAAATGCGACAGTAGAGGTCTGTGGTTCAGGACCCTGGTACCGCATTCTCAACCTCAGAAGAAAAAGTATCTGCTGAAAATCAAAAGAATATGAAACCCCCCCCACAAAAGTACAGTTGTGTATTGTGATCTGAAGTTATCATCTGTGGTATGGTATGACACAGGGGTCTGCCCCATAGCTCCAAACACAAGTAGTTAATGTGTAACCCCAACATTGGCAGACTAATCCAGGCTGCAGCAGTGGTGTTGGGGATGCCCATAAGTACATTGGCCCCTGATAAGACAGCCGGTGTGTTAAGTGACTGGACCCACTGCTGGAGAATTTATGTAACACACTATGTTGAGGCACTGAAACATTTTGGATAGACTTAAAAGTGTGTTCAATATCTAAGGGGTCTCAGAACTGAAGGTTAGGTTGACCTTAAAGCAGTCCTGGCTTTGTTTTCAACTCTGAAACTTGAGACATGGATAGTGGCACTATGGAAAGTTGTTCTAGTGGTTCTGGAGACCCGGTTCTTCATTTGGACATTCATGTTGACTCGGAGGAACCTCGGAGAGGCATCCTGGATCTTCTTAGCCAACTTCGCCCTCAGTGGAAATCACAAGAAATTCAGATAAAGGCAAGTGAATGTCTGATATTCAAAATTCATGAAGTAGATTATTATTATTATTATTATTGTTTTCTGAAAATCTATCAGATAAATATATATAGAGATATATAGATAGATAGATAGATAGATAGATAGATAGGTAACTGCTGGTAGGATCAACCTATTAAATTTTGTTCAATGAGTGGTCCAGCCATTAGCTAATTCATATACTATTAAAAAATGTAACCAATAAAGAGGTAATGAGAAGTAATAATTTGTTATTAAGTGCCATTTAATACCTGAGTCATAGTTAATCAGTAAGTTATAGGTCATTAAATGGACCGACATACAGTATCTGGGAATTAATCATTCTGGTTCATTAACATGTAACCTAACAATTTATTCTTAAATAACTTACAATTGACATACCATAATAACTATTCATTCACAGCAGGCCTTTCCTGATATGTTCAGGAGTATTTACTAGGTAGTACTACTGGTAGTAGTACAGTACCTTACTGTAGTGCCAGAAAGCTTATCAGATCTTGTGAGCTGGCCAATCTCAATCTGTGTAAGGCAGCACAACAGTACAGGCATTTTCGTAGCATTAGGAACCCTTCTAGGGAGCCTGTTAAATCAGCCGTCGTGAGCCAAGACCTATTGCAGCATTCAACTCTGCAGTATACTGTGTAGTACTATATTAACAATGTGAAGTCAGCACATCGGAGCCAAGGTAACTGGACAACAACTGTACTACAGCCTTTGGAACCCTGGGAATTGTGTTAGCTGAACATCTGTTCTGGGTAGAATGAACCCATTCCAGTCCCACGTGCAAACACAAGGTCCAATCTCTCAGACAAATAGGGTTTATGTTTGTTAGGTGGCCGTACATTGGGTGGGTGACCTCTACTTCAAGACCAGGTCCAGTTACAGTATGTACACAAAAGCAGTAGACACTGTCTCTTCTCCTTTCTTCCTTCAATGATGCATTGTGTCAGTCAGTGTGTGGGTGACACAAATACATTAACCAAATGCTGAAATTGATTTCACTACTACTACTATTTTTTGTCATAGTTGTAAATATTTATTTTTAAATATTGAATGCAATGCAAGTTATTCAAATATCAAACAAAAAAGTTGTTAATGCTTTTATTTAAATCATTGGTCAAACATAGACCAAATTGGTGAAATATTGTCGAAAATGACCACTACTTACATTTTAATTTCTTTACTCATTTTATTACTTTATTCTATCAATTACTTTGTCGTCAAACCGAGGTGACAAAATGACAATGTCCTGTACAAGCCAATGTATCTATCCAAGTGACCCTCAAGCAAATGGTATGAATACTATATCAATTGTCAGGGTGCCCTTGTTTGTTTTGACTTGATTAAAAACTGAGAGGTTCCATGACATGCAGCAAAGGCCTCGGGAGCAGTGGGGGTGAATGAGACAGTTCTGAGAACCCATGCTGGAAAATATCCATTGGTAGAATGTGAGCAAACAACAGCCTCTGAGTCATTGTAGTTCATCTAGTGGAAAGAGTCGCAAACGGCTGACACCCTGCCGGAGGTATAGTGATATTCGCAAGTCCACACATCTAAAGTCAGTACATAGGCTGGGTAATGTTTATTAAGGGGGATTTACAGGTTTAAATCTTATGAGCAATGTTCTGACTAAATTCTAGCATAGAGCTTGAATTTATCTACATGTTTCAACTGTATTTTATGGGGTGTGTACAAATAATGATCAGTTAAACCACTTTTTTTTTTACATTTTTTTAAAGAAAAAACATTTTCAATTTATTTCTCTGGGAGGTCTTATGAGGTTTTGTGGTACAGTATCTTCTGTATCACATATTGACTCATATTGACCACTTGGTCTGATTGGCTAAATGGCACTTAAATCGTTTCAATAGTAGTAATCAAATACAAGTCCAGCATGACAGTAGTGAATGCAATGCATTGCATTCCTTGTTTGTCTGTGTGTATTTATTCACTATTTATTCATTGATTCTTTATCCTATTTTTATCTTTTCCAATTAAACAATACAACATTTGTTTTAGGAGAATATACAATTCATTATAAGGGGTCTTCATTGTTGTAATTACACACTAAACTGAATCGTGATTCGTTTATGAAAGACATTTGGTCATCTTTACTTTTGTAATTGCTGCTATCAGCATCCCTTTGGAGAAACTCTAGAGTTGATCTGCATTGATCTTTCAGACGTTCACAGAAGGCATCACCAACCAGCTGATGGGCTGCTATGTGGGCTCTCTCCAGGAGCCAGGCTGTCTTCTGGTTCGTGTGTTTGGGAGAATGACTGATCTCTATGTAAACCGCAAAAGGGAGTTAGAGATGTTCCAGGTGCTTCACGCTCATGGCTGTGGCCCCCAGCTGTACTGCAGTTTCCAGAATGGCGTCTGTTACGAATTTGTGAGGGGAACCGTGTTGGAGGATGAACTGCTCCGGCAACCCTCTATCTACAGGTCTTTGTATTGCATTTGAAATGTATTTGACTCAAATATTTACTGAGCATAGGTACCCCTTTGTAGAAACCCGACAATATCCTGCTTTACATTCATGTAATCACACGCATTGTTGTTTGAAAAGTAGCTTACATACACAAAGAAAATTTTCTTGTAAGGTTTGATGAATAGAACATTCTTGATCCTTTTTACAGACTTTCAGTTTAATTAAGTGGTTACATAAAAGCCTATACAGGTCAACTAAAGAATACATCAAGTACTGTATAAATAGAGAATAAAGTAATAAAACACATAACTTGTAGCTAGCTAAAGGTTACTGTATATGTTTGTTCTCACAAAATCGTGACTCTCTTGATGTGTCCCCTCTTTCACTTAAGAACTGACCTGAACAGAATATATCATGAATGAAAAAAGAACATTTGTCTCCTGTTGATGAATGTAGTTTCGTAATCCCCTCTCCCTTCCATCCATCGTTCTTGTGATAACAGACCAGCGTCTTAATTCTAACTGTAGGTCTGTAGGACTAGGACACAACGCAGACAGAGACCACTGAGACACATATCAATCTGTAGAGAATGCACCCCCCCCCCCCCAAATAAAAGTACGTAATGTCACCGCCGAGACTTCTTGTGGATGAGCACTCAAAAGGTCAAAGATCACAGAGAATAGGCGTCCATTTTTTGAACAGAAGAACACGATAAGAGTGCTAAATGGAAAGGGAGTAGTTTTTCTGCTCAGATAATGGTTGTTTTTCACAGAAACAACATGGCTCATGTGGGAAAATGTTTTCTGTCCATAGACTGATTGCAGCAGAAATGGGGAGAATACACTCGATCCAGCCCAAGTGCAGTCTTCCGGTCAAACCTTTACTCTGGACAAAATTGTCCCAGTTGCTTAAGCTGATTCAGAGCAACATCACTGATAGCCCAGACGAGCAAAGGTATGGAACAAGGTGAAATTTTGTGAAACCATAATAATGCATTTTTATCATGTGTTCTTTACTACATTAAAGAATGTAGGCAGGATAGTCTGACGTGAAGAAGGTGGTCTCCCAGCCGAAAGGTTCTAGGTTCCATCCCTGACATGGGACAATCTTTAAGTATGTATCCTTGAACTAGATGCCCAACCTCTACTGTACCTTCTCCTAAACTTGTAAGTTACTGCATGTCACACTGAAAGGCATGATTCCAATAAGAACACTGTGGCAAACTGCGATGCATGTCCGATTGTTTGAGTAGAGGCTATAGATCTTTACAACAATATTCCGAGCATCTAATGGGATTTCCTGTCACCAGGCTGTGGTTGGTAATAAAGCATTACCAACCATTTCAGCGATATTTTCGGACAGAACTCTTAGTCTTTGGTTGCAGGTGCACTAAATCAGCCACCGGTGAACATCCATTAACCATCCCTTGCTCAAGAGCACTTCAGTCTTAGCAGTTATGCTGTTATGGAGAGAATTATTAATCATTCACTTTCTATCTTTTTTCCAGGCCAACTATAAATCTTTAACCTTTCTCCGCTACATTTATTTTTAACCACAAATACCATTTCTTGCCTTATAGTAACAGATGACAGCCCACAGCTCAATCGTTTATGTTGAGTTGATGGTCTTTAAATGAATGAGTCACAACTACATTTCTATTTCTATTTCTATTATTGGCCAAGGGAAAGTAATAGGGGATTGGCCATGGAGGTACTGACATTTTGCTATCACCAAAAGAGGTCACGGGGTAGAAGGTCACGGCAAACTTCTTGATGTTACAAAGAAACAGGCACTGATCCGCTAGCTTCCTGCAGAGCCCTCTCTTATCAGTTCAACTTTCAGTCTTGTTTACATTTGTCTTGAGGGGTTGGGAGTCCAGGCAAACTAGAGTTTACAAAAGTAGCAAGAACGCTTTTTGAGAGAATGCAGTCTGTTTTTATCAGTGTTTTTATCAGGCAGTCTAGGCAATTACTTGTGGAGTGGGTCACCAATAATGTACAGTGGGAAAGGGTCTTGCATATTTTTTATAAAAGAGAGAGAGAAAGAGAGAGAGAGAGAGAGCCTGAGATTTTCTAAATCAACATGTTATCACTTCTTACACTGTTGTAGTGAATTTAAGTTTGTTTATTGGAATTTTACGCTTTGGCAAGATAAAGTTTCCTACAAATGTTTTACTATTTGGTGTAAAACCAAACCTGCTTGGAGGACACTAGATTGCACCACTTTTAGTGGTCCAATAGATGGTGCTATATTGTGAGCCATATGGGACGCTTAGCAGCTAAACGGCTAAAATAAACTTGTGAGACAGACCAACAAAAAAATATATCAACAGTGTGACAGCTTAGCTTTAAATAGATAATTTCAAAGGAAAACTCTCAGCTGTAAACCATTGTAAGTGTGTGTGTGTGTGTGTGTGTGTGTGTGTGTGTGTGTGTTTGTGTGTGTTTTAAAGATTTTGAGAGAAACTATGCTAACACAGCGCTAATCATTTTGTACAGGTGCTTGTGTGCGTGCGTGTCAGTGTGTATTTCAGATAGAGCTATAATCTCATCTTTGAGACCAGATACACGTGGAGAGATCGAGCGAAGAAAGGGATGAAAAGCTAAAGGCGAGGCATCAGAGAGACGTTTGTTCTGGGGAGCATGCGAGCGATGAGCGGATGCGATCTTCACAGGAAACGGAGACAGAGAGAGACGGAGAGAGCAGGAAGAGTTTGCACCTGCAGAGGAGGTCCTCGGCACTAGAGCCACCCGCTGGGCAGGGAGAAAGAGAGAGTTAGGGAGAGAGAGTGGGAAAGAGAGAGTGAGAGAGAGAGAGAGAGAACATAGGCCCAGCTGCAATGTTTGGAGAGAGAGACTGAGAGACGTGGTGGGGGGAGGGAGAGAGAGATAGCATGCCAGAGATAGAGATAGAGAAAAGCAATGGAAGGCGAGAGAGCGCATCCTCTTCTTGCCCCCAAAGACCCCCTGCTACGCCTCTCGTTTGCTCTCCAGAGAATCACACAAAACGCAAAAGAAAGAAAGATCCCAGCGTTTCTCGGCTGCCGTTTGAATTCCTATTTATGTAATATGGCGCGTTGGTAATAAGCATCCAGCGGAGGAAATTCCTCTAATTACCTTTCTGAGACGGAGCAGGAGGTACTTGACGTACTTTTTACATGAAGGAGAGAGAAACGACAAAAACTAAAGGATCTAATGGCAATGAGACAGGTTTCCATTCAAAGTCAATGGAAGTCTTTCGTTTATGGCTTTCAATGGTGGATTAATACAATAAAGTCAGTTTATTAGGTGAAATGTGTGGGTGAAAAGGAATCAGGCTGATTCATCAATGAACACATCACGATTAAGAAAGGCATATGGAAAATTAGGAAGCGTGACGAGCATCGATCACTATATCACTTGAGAATATCCATTATTAGGCTAATGTAGCCTACAATCATTTTATCTCAATAAAATAATAAGAATAAAAAACATGTAGGGGAGACCAGGGATGGTTGTAACATTTTTTACATTTCTGTGTGTATCTTGGAGTTCTTTCAAGCCAGTGCGTTCAAAATGTGATACAAACTAGTTACATGTGTCTGCTATTAAACGGTGTAGCTGTTATCTCTGTAACACAAACAGAAAAAGTATGGTTTACTCTCAAACACAAGGATTTAAATTTTACAATTCACCCCATAGTCTGGGTTGTTTGTAACATACCCTGGGGTGAAATGTAACATTGTGATATTCACTGGGGTGAAATGTAACATCATGAAATAAGGATTATGACCAAAACATGAAATTGAAAATGTCTTAGTCAACTTTTTAACATAATTGGTGTGTATGTGTGTGAGCCATATATGTTAGTTACTGTCATAGTAGTGACAAACATTTGACTATAATGAAATTTAGCAAAATGTGCAAATGTGCACAACTCAAAATTAATGTGTGTGTGTCTGTGCTTCCTGGAGTGCAGGCCTCATGGGCCCACAAAGTAACCTACAGGTCTAACATTTGAGCATTATAATAAAACTGAACAAAATGTGCAAATATAACTAAAATTTTGCTTGGGGTGGGTTGTATTTTCATTGTTACAACTAACCCAGAGTATTGTCACCATGAATTATAGCTTACCTTACAACTAACAGCTATAACATTAGCACTAACAACTTGTATGAAATATATCTACATAGACACACAATACACGTGATTAAAACAGAACATGTGCAGAGTGAATTAGGTGATTCCAAACGTGTTCCTGATTGGAGAACTTGGACGTGTTACAACTGACCCATGTTATAACTATCCCTGGTCTCCCCTATGAGACATTACTCGGAAGACATGCAGGCTTTATGACTGAGAACCAAACAATTCCTCCATGTATGCACTATTAATCAATAGTCAATAATCAAGACAGAAGAGAAAAGAGGCGATATGCTATGAGAGCTATGAGGCAAGAGACATATAGAGGCTGCGTAAGCAGGGAGCGCTTTTGCGTTTCTGCTTTTTCCGTGCGCTAACAGGCCTTGCTAAATTACGCAGACAAGTGTGTATATATTTGTTCTTCTTCGAATAAATAGGTTGTACAACTGTTTAAATTACCCTCTTCTCCTGCCCCCCGACCGAAAACATGACAATTAATTAGTAGACGGTATGCTTGTGCAGCGTTTCTTCCAGGTGCATATTTGCGCACCGTCGTCCAAGGACATTAGTCCCGCGCTTTGATAGATGGAGTCATCAGCGGAGGGGAAACAAGGCTTCATGAGCGTCGCTGAACCGCTTCAATTTACAAACACGTTGTTCACTGAAACTAAAGTGCGGACGTCAAGACACACATGTCCACAGTATGAATGAGCATCCTTGTAGTTTAACAAGACCACACACACTCACATGAGATTCTTCAAATACTATATGCACAGATAGGCCTATGCACCGACACACACAGACAAACACACATTTGTTATTGGCCTATTCACATACTGAAGTATTTAATGAGTTTTGGTGTGGGCTACTGTATGTGTAGCCTGAAGCCAGGAGATATTTTTTCATTTATGTGTGTGTGTGTTTGTGTGTGTGTAAGAATGTTAGTGTGAAGGATTTATAGGGCAGTAGTAGTAGTAGTAGTAGTGAACAGTGAAGGTATCTCTTCATGTAGTGCCTATAAGCTGTGGACCAAAAACCTTGAGGTGACACCACTTTTGTGGTTTATGATGACTTTTTTTTTTTTTATCCAAACAGAAAGTTAAAAGTCCTTGTCTTCTGCGACGGGAGACACATCATTTGTCTCTTGTCTCTCCCAGTCTCTCAGGCATACTTCTGCGCGAGGTTCCCAGTATGCAGACGTTGGCAGCGGAAAAGGAATTGCTGGAGCGACAGCTGTCACAGATGAACTCGCCTGTGGTTCTATGCCATAACGACCTTCTGACAAAAAACATAATCTACAACCACAAAGAGGGTGAGGGCTGGTCATGTGGGCCTTGTGTCCTTGGGACAGTTTATAAATGGACATATGCTCATTAAAAAAAAAAAAAATTCACTATGTCCATGTCATCATCTGCAGTTTCCTCATTTTAGAGGATTTCTTTAATGGTCATATGATGTGTCATATAATGATGTGGCTTATGAACATAAATCTACTACAGTAAAAACAACCTTATTGCTTCAAAGAGTAGCTACATTTTCCCTTTTATAATCTCCCATGATTGTGATTCTGTAGTTTCAAACGGCAGTGTAGCATGCTTGGACGTTAATTTGACGTATAAGTTAGGCCTAACGGAGACATCTTGTCACTATGACACCTGCTAGGCTACTTGTTTCTGTAGCCTACTTCCTGCCGTTCTAAAAACACATGGTACCCTGCTTGCCCCCTTCAGGTGTGGTGAGATTCATTGATTATGAGTACGCTGATTACAACTACCAGGCCTACGACATTGGCAACCATTTCAACGAATTTGCCGGTGGGTTGATCTGTTGGTGTGTGATCCATAGCCTGGCATACAATAGCTACCTGTAAAAAATGACCTAAATGTATTTGCAACATCATCCACTGTCCTGTGCCTGTGCACTGCTGCTATCTGCCGCGAAAAACAATGTCACCGACAATAATAAAAATTTATGTATTCCACTTTTTATTCAAATAAATAATCACTTACACTTCATGGTATGGTTACACTCACACAAAAGTGGGCCCGCGTATGTGTGTGCGTTTGTGTGTGCGTCTCTCCAAGGTGTGAGCGACACTGACTACAGCCTCTACCCAAGCTGCGAGCTGCAGAGGGATTGGCTGACTGTCTATCTGGAGAGCTACAAGCACAACAGAAGACACAAGCTCCCCGTCACACAGGCAGAAGTTACACAGCTCTACATCCAAGTGTGCAAATTCTCACTGGTATGTTGCACTCCTGTTAAACAACTCATTATAAAGGGGGTTGACATATTTAAATATATATACATGTATATATCTGGATAAGTCCGTGTATGTATTTAGTACAATAAATATCCGCATGCGCACAAACCCTAAAACGTGCGTCTGCAATGAGAAGGAGAAGGGTGGCACTTCAGCGTGACAGCGTCACATTTGAACAATTTACTTTTCCAGCACCCGAAGTTCTCCCTTGAAGAAACATGATCCGCTGTACAGTTGACCCAGTGTTGGACAGAGCTTGATGGACTCCATCTGAGTTGATTAAAAAACGCCTCGGGAAGAATTAGACGGCAAACCGAAGTTGTTTTTCTTACGACCACAATTTTCATTCTTCAGCAGCTCAAGTGGCACTAGCCTGTAGCCTCACAGTGCTACCATAACTTGACACAATATGCAGAATTGTCTTAGCAATTTTCTGGTTGGTGTGAATTTCTCTTGAAATAGCTCAGAAATGATGAGAAAGCGTATTGCTTTTTTAAAATAACCTAGGCCTCAGACAAAAAAAACTGTGGAGGAGGTAAAAGAAATATGGTCTGGAATGGAGTAAAAGAGGCGATAACATCGCGTTGATTGAAATCAGATTTTTTTGGAACTGAGGTGGACCCCTTGACTTGGGACAAGTAGGGGAAATTGCTCGCTGACACTTAATGGACAAAGCCAAGTTTCCAGCCAAAGTCGTTTTGTCAAGGCCTGTGTGTTGAAATGAAAAAGGCTATGCTTGTTTAATGAGATGTTCTATGCCTAAATATTCATATCAGATTTGAGATGTTTGAAGTGATTTTATGTACTTTTATTCAAGTTGTTTATAATGTATCTAAGTGCTACTCTTGTCAGTGGGTAAAGTAGGCTAAAGTATATGGATGAAGTTTGAACATGTGTGTTTCTACAGTAGGACTTAAATAGTCTGGTTATGGTTCCAGAATCCAAATAATAACCTGACAGTATAGAGGTAACCAACAGATTTACCACTGAAACTTCAGTCATACATTTGAGTACCTTTAAGTGGTTTTATTGTTTATAGAAGGAAGCCATGCGATTTAACTGTTAATACCACATGGCAGTTGTCTGAAAATCCGTGCCTGTACTGAATCAAGCCTATTGTTCAGCCTCTGTCTGAAGAATAAATGGTAACACTTAAAGTAAAGAGGAACCACGTCCCGTACAGGAACCCCGAGTTCTCCATTGTAGGACAAGGATGTCTGGTTGCCAAAACGAATGCTGACTGAAGCTGCTCCCTTCAGAATGTTAATCTGGGGGAATGAGTGCCAAGGCACAGTGGGGTCTTTACGACTCTTCCTCCTCTCTCCGCAGACATAGAGGCCCACATGTGATGTCACCCTCCCTGCAAATCTCCCCGTTTTTCTCAATGGTTCTCTGTGACTGGTGGTCTCAATTTATTAGGCTAATGGCCACTTGATTGCAATTAGGTAATTTATGCTATTGTCCAAAGTGATTTACAGTGAGTATAATTACAAGTCTTAAGGAGCAGGTAGGAGTTAGGCAACTTGCTCAACGATGCTTACAGGAAGGCCGGGCTTGTTGGTGATTGAACCCACAACCATTCCGGTGAGAGTTGACCACCCGACCCACCCGACTATCCTGCCCCATAACTGATGTAGTGCAGATATTAATCATAATGGAAACGTGCCTAATCTCTGTCGTCCACTGAAGGCAGAGATTAGAGATGAGAATTTGCCAGAGGAAGAGTCAAGCCAAGGGGGTAAACCACACATTGCTCCTCAAGCATTTCATTTCACCCTATATTTGATTATCAAATAAAAATGTGATTATATCACTGGGCCACAGAACAGAGGGCTGCCTGGATCTTGTTAAGACGTGCTATTAGTGGTCCTACCATGAAGATTTACAATTAGGGTGGAGAACAACAGGCCTAAGTGAGCTAAACCGTTAAAAGGAGTAAACTATTGCGTGTTTTGTCACACAGCACACGAGGGAGCAGTTAAGCAACAGCAAGATTGAAGCGTGTGTTTTGATATGCAATGCACAATAGTGAGCAATAGAAAGCATAAAACATTGTGAAAGGATTATCAGCACATATAGTAACTCCCTAATATTGTGTAGGTCCCCCTTTTTCCGCCAAAACAGCCCTGACCTCTCGAGGCATGGACTCCACCAGACCTCTGAAAGTGTGCTGTGTTATCTGGCACCAAGACGTTAGCAGCAGATCCTTTAAGTCTCAAGGTGGGGCCTCCATGGATCGGACTTGTCCAGCACATTCAGATGCTAGATTGGATGGAGATCTGTGGAAATTGGAGGTCAAGCCAACACCTTGAACTCAACAGGGAGTCAACAGGGGTATTGCATTGCAAACAATTAAAACGCCAGGCTACATGGTAGTTGTTAACTCTGATAGAGCTCTACCCATTGTGCTAAACAGAATATGGCAGCACTTTGTATTACCGTATTTTTCTAAATTGGGTCTTCAATATCTCCTTCCATTTCCTTATAGGCATCTAACTTATTCTGGGGACTCTGGGCCATTCTGCAGATGCGGTACTCCTCTATCGACTTTGACTTCCTAAGGTTTGTGCTCTTTTTTCTAATTGTAGCTTTTGTAGATTGTAGCTAGCAAAACGATATCTGTCTACCTAGATGGTATACTGTATACAGTATAAGAGTATAAAGCAGCTGCCACAAAACAGCGTGGATATGCGCTGGATATATCACGTATGAAAACATAGATACAATATTTACATATGGAATAGTTTGCCTTTCTTCACTCTTAACCCACACAATATGAGCTGTTGAAAGACATTAGGCTTCAGAATCCAGAGACATTCCTCACACCACACCCACACAATAAATGAGGGTGAAATTCTCCACCCCCTCCCCCCCCCGCCTCTCCCTTCTGCCTCTCCGGTCTCCCCATGGCACAGTTGTGAGGGTGATCCTAATCACTATGGACATACGGCACCCTCCCCTCCGTGTGGCT
The DNA here is from genome assembly GCA_025447815.1 of Percopsis transmontana. NCBI lineage: Eukaryota > Metazoa > Chordata > Actinopteri > Percopsiformes > Percopsidae > Percopsis > Percopsis transmontana. Next base: position 5,367 of record JAOEHI010030942.1, on the reverse strand, counting down.
TTGTCCGCCTGCTCGCAAGATCAGTGACAGGGCCCCCGCCGAATTTTCGAACGTGGCCCTTAGAGGAAATGTGATACGGAGGGGTGCCAAGACACAGAGGTACTATTGTTCTAGCGCCTTACATATACCTCTCTCATCCGCTTGCTGGACGTCTGCTCCTCCGCTGAGCTGCCAGCTGAGGTTGTGCTAAAGTGCATAGTGAGGGTCAGGTTACCTTCCTTTAAACTAGGGGGTTAACTGAACTGAGCACAGAGAGCAGCAGCGACTGTCGGGTAGCACAGACCCCCCCCCCCGCTGTTATAGGACTTTAAGGGCACATGGCGATGGCAACGGTCAAGCGCGGACCCCCTCCTTTTGATGTTCTCCCCTTTTCAAACTCTAACATGAGCACACGCCACAGACGTGGGGCCCTTGACGTATCCGTTGGTGGCAAAGAAGTCAAAAGAAACAAGACAAGGATTCTGCTTCATGCTATGGTGATAAACAGCTAATTTTTCTGCATGCGTATGCATGCGTGCACGTCTTCCAACCCATTTCCTCTCACTGATATCCCCGCTGCCAAAATCTCTAGTGGCTTCCCAACGAGTGGTCTCAACAAAATCTCAACGAGTGACAGGCGTCGCCCGGGCCTTGTGCTCTAACCAAGGCCAGATGTAGATGTGACAATAGGCAGCCACAGGGGGAATACAAACCCGCCCCACTCCTACCGTCCATATTTGCTTTGCTTATGTGATTTTATTCATGTGTTGAAAGTGTCTGCAAGTCCGCGGTTTAGATTTGTGGCCGCCTTGGCAAGGCAAGCCGCTATTTGACAAAGACATTATTATGAGGAAATGAAGGAGGAGGCCCACTGTTTGGACGGAGTTCTGACTGCAGAATTGGGGGAATCTTGCACAAAAGCACATTGTGAAAGGCAATACCTGCGTCCGAGGGAGTTCAATTTCCCCTGCTTCTGTGTCGCTGATGATGATAAACGCTAAGCATGCTAGTTTTAAGCTTTAATAAATGTGGGGTGGCGGTGACGGTGATTGTCTCTGAAGGTTGCTGTTGTTTTAAATGGAGAATACTCAAATTGTATGCAGCCAAATATTTCCACTCAAGAAGGGCGTGTTTGTGGGCTCATTTGTGGAGGAGGTGTAGTGTATGATATGCACATGTTTTAAATATTATAGCAAGTCAGAAATATTAGATTTACTACAAAATTGCCAGATACCATATTTGCTGAAATTAAATCATCTGTTTATAGAAAACAATTAAAAGACTTTAGATTTTTTGAATAGCATCTCTTATACGGTATATGCTGAACATGTACTTTATGTACAGCATATATTTTTTTTGTTGTATTTTACGTTAATATTAAAGTCCTCCTTCCACTATACCAGTGTCACCTGTATATAACAAACCATGTGTTGTCTGAGAGTAAAAGGCAGAATGGAGGAACTTAGGTAACAGGCATGTGTTTGACTTGTCTCTTTGACTCATTATGTCTTGAAAACTGTGAAAACTGGTTTGACATTGAAGATTTTGTTGAAAAGACGATTCACAGAACCTCATTCTCTTTACCCCTCCATCATTTCCTAAAACTCAGATCTAGTCAAATATAATCCCTTTTCTTATAATGTCAAAAAATTGGCACTTCTATCCTCAAAAATATGTCTGAATATGTAATGAATGGAACAATGCACTAGATGCAGCAATGCAGTCCATCCCAAACGAAGGCAAGTATAATAGGGTTTGAATACAAAAGCAAAGTACCTACATTTAACAAAAAATTAATAGTATAAATTTAATTTAATAGAAACATTCTGTCTATGTGACCCAGAAGATAGTAATATCTATACTTGCAGTGGTCTCACAATATTTTTATTTTATCACAGCCTTGAAGGAAATAGAGTAACACGTTTTTAAATATTTTATTATCAATTTTTTATCTCAAACATTACAGGATACTATGAAGGAGGCATTCTATGTTTATTTAACGTTTCAATGCAAACCACATACACTCAAAATAACTTATTATAAAGATGTTTCTAGCTTGCAGCACTTGCAATCAGGGTACTGGTTTGTACATACCCAGACAGTTCTGAGATAAGGTTTTGAGCCTTTTTAACTTTGGAAAATGCTTAACAGTACACTTAACTTTGATCTCATATGCAAAATAATGTAACTTTCCAGTAACTTTAAAACATTTAAAACGAAACTACAGTATGCAGCAGTATGTTTGGTCAGGGTGAAAACAGAGTAACTGCTGTATTCCATAACTTTATAGTATTCAAGACAACATTAGACAAGTATACTGTACAAACACCATGCCAACAACCATGAATGTTTTCTTTTATTTACCTTCAGGCTTTAAATCAAGACTATACCATGCCAACACAATTTAATGTTGCTTTTAGCTGGATTTCATCATAACAAATTAATTTTCTCAATGGTTCAGCGCAGTCCCTGAGCCTAAACCAATCACATATCAAATTCACCCTCTAATTTCTGCAGAGAATGGCTGAAAATGGTTGAAATTGCTTTTCAGATTTGTTTATGGCATAAACCATAGACCTAAGAATACAAGCATTATACACTCTAGTTAACAAAGCCCTCTAAATTACACAATAGAAATTGGAGCATCATATCACATGCAACTGAAGGTATTTATCAAATCACTGATTAGAATTACAGTAAAATCAATCATGTAACAGCACTGTAACTGCAAAAATGCCTTTTCTCTGTATATTCTATTATCTTCAAAAGAAGTGAGCATTGAAGGAGCTGTCTCTAGGCTCACCGAATAAGGGACATGGCAGAAAAGTTTGAGTGTGTGGTCTGTGAGTGTATTTTTTAAAGGTCCTTATAAATGGTGATTGTTCCACTTGTCAGTTCGTAGGCCGTCTCCTGGCTTAGAACCTTCCAGCTAAAGTTCAGTCTGAATATCTGTAGCTGTCAACACAGATAATGATGATGACAAATTCACGCACAATGTATGCCATGATGAAAAGTAACATTAGCAAGACATTTGCAGTATGTGCTCGAAATTAATTATTTATTTTAGGTAATGTACAGAAAAATGTTGCAATGTAGTAACTGTTTTATCATAAGCCTACAGTATTGTTATTTATTACATTACTGGTATATTTACTAATTGTTAGTTATTATTTTAATACATTATTTTCATGTAATTTAAATGTTATTTTTAACTAATATAACCCTTTAATAACCCTTTGCTGTTCTTTTTGTAAATGTAAATGTACTAACAATTTCTTTACACCATTATGTGGACGTGTTACACATCATGTTCTCTCCCTTCAGGTATGCTAAGGCCCGACTCCACTACTATTTTGAGAAGAAAGAAGAGTATTTAAAATTAACATGAGTTAGAAAGGATTGTATAAATCCAGTTGCCTGATAGATATAAATCCTGATAGATTTTGGTCAAGGAAAGAATTTTCATTATATAAAACTTTGTCTAATTGAAACCTATGTTAAATATGAAATGGCAGTGGAATGATTTATGAAGCATTTTAAAATGTAGACCTAGTAAGTTAGCCTTGCTCTGTGTATGACTTTTGAGATATTTGTTTTACCACACTCAGCACACTGATAAACCTATTTGGCCAAATGAGATTAAGCTCATATGCCAAAAAAACAAATTAATTGTTCCCACATTTAGCTGAGGCGCATGAAGCCACAAAAACTGAGCTTGATCATAAAACCCGTGAGTTTTTTTTCTGGCTCATTCAACTGACAAAAAATAACAAAAGAATGTTTCCATTTCAGCCTATTTACAAGCAGTATATTATTTCAAGATGATGTTGTCTTTTGTCTTTCATTAAGAATATTGAAGTATATGGAAGTAAAATACAAATGATCTTTTTCAATGTGTAATTTTTACATAAAGTGTGTTCTATAAAGTTGGGTTGGACAGTGAAAGGGGACACATCCTGTAACCAGTATTTCATGTGTGATAAGGAAAATTTAACGGCTTTTAAAAGTTATGGTGACTAATCCTGTTCCAGAAGTTATAACAATGAAAGTTGTAAGCTTTGGGATGTTGGGGATTATAGCAAATCAATAAAGATCATATAGTTACCCTTTGTAATTTCAACATGACATACAGTACATTATGGTATGCTGCTGGTATCATTATCAGATACCTCAAATAAGTATTTTCAAAGTATATGGTGATCTGACCCATGCAAATAAGAACAATCAACAGATTTATTGACATAAACAAAATCACTGCACCTCATTACCCAAAAAATTACAATTAACAATTTAATGATAGCTTTGTTGTAGCAATAGTACTACAAGGTTCTGATAATGTTATGGCTATACAGTAACATAATACTTTATTCTTACAAAGGTCAAACTTGACCTGATGAACTTAAAAACTGTGTGCTCTGTATAATTGCATTAACGATTTATCCTTGAGGCAAGTACAAAAGTGAACGTAATTGTAAAAAGGATAAGCGCAGGTCAAAAGAGGAGCGGAATGGGAACAATGCTGTTCCTTACCTTCTCATGGTCGCCCACAGTTAGGCTCATCAAGGCTGCAGCCGTGTATTGAGTCAAACAATCTGGCAGTTTTCAAAGAGGCATTGTTCCTTAAACATATAATATTTAATTAGTGGGCTAATGCACTTAAAGAGAACCAAGGACTTTGGCTTAAAGAGAAAAATATTGCTCTTTTGTTCATTGCCCATTTTTCTCAAAAAGCGTTGTAGATACAGTACTTTTTCACTTAATTGCATTAAAAAACAAGTATAGACCTTTATACATGTTTGAAAGAAGTTGAAACACTAACACAGCTAAAGAAAGTCCTTTCAAAGGGAACATTGGTTTTTTGTATGATTTTCCTTTATCCAGTTATTTCATTTAGCTTTTTAGTTATTGTTGAAGGTCTCCCAAGGCTGACCCTTGGAATTCTAATTAGTGCCTCCCAACTTTGTAGACTAACTTTGTATTTGAATATCACGTATTATCAAAGAAAATTTGTATTAGTTTTGACATTTGTCAGACAACATAAATTTTCGTCATTCTAGGGACAATAGTCTCGTAGCCTAAATGCTACAGAGAAGAGGGTTCAACAAAAGTTCAATTCAATTCAATGTCTTTCTGAAGATTGTTTTTTATTCACTCGTTAATGGTCTGTGGATGGGGGTCAGACTTTTTGATCACATTATGAAAATATTGTTCCCACAAAAAATCTTGACTAACTTACCAGTTGGCTAACAAAACAACAAGAACATCTTCTACTTATAGGAAGTGGAAATCATTTTCCCATTTGCAGAAACTATCACGATCGGCGCGCATAGGTCCATGCGCGCTCCGTGTCCCTCTTCCCCAGTGCGCACCTGTAGGCTGATTAGACCT